>SJYC01028507.1:0-58969 GCA_006408675.1 Madoqua kirkii | reverse complement strand
GTCTTCTCCAGCACCATAGTTCAAAAGCATCAGTTCTTCTGTGCTCAGCTTTCTTTATAGTCCAACTCTCACAGCCATACATGACTACTTAGTGGTATGTGAAGTGAAGTCACTCAGTCGTGTCTGACTCTTTGTGACCCCATGGACTGCCCACCAGGTTCCTCAGTCCATAAAATTTTCCAGGCAAGAGTACTGGAGTGGGTTGCCATTTCCTTCTCCAGGGGATCTTCCCAACCCAAGGATCAAACCCAGGTCTCCCACACTGTAGGCAGATGCTTTACTGTTTGAGCCACCAGGGAAGCCCTTATATGACTTAGTGGTATAGTCATATAAAAAATACTATTAAATTGAATAAACCAATACCCATAGAAGAAACTGAGATGGTAGCCAAAGACTGACTTCCTAAAAGAAACCAGATCCTGTGATTCTATGACTAGATTCTATCAAACTTTTAAGAACAAGTATTTCTCATCTTATAAAATTCTTCCCATGCTAGATAGACTCTTTTACCAGAACTAAATTAAAAAGCAGAATAAATTTAAAATATAAACTCATTTATAAAAAATACCAAGATTCTAAACAAAATACTGGCAAATTGAATCTTGAAATTCATTAAAAGAATAATTACTATGACCCAGAATTGAAAGGATATTTCAGCATTGCAATATCAAGAATGCAATTCACTAGAAAAACAAGATAAAGAAGGATGATTTGAGCATGAACTTGGTAAATGCTACAAAAGCATTTGTGTGTGGTATAGCCATATCAGTTCAGTTCAGTTCAGTCACTCAGTCGTGTCCGACTGTTTGCAACCCCATGAATCACAGCACACCAGGCCTCCCTGTTCATCATCAACTCCTGGAGTTCACTCAGACTCACGTCCATCAAGCCCATGATGTCATCCAGCAATCTCATCCTCGGTCGTCCCCTTCTCCTCCTGCTCCCAATCCCTCCCAGCATCAGAGTTTTTTCAATGAGTCAACTCTTCGCATGAGGTGGCCAAAGTGCTAGAGTTTCAGCTTTAGCATCATTCCTTCCAAAGAAATCCCAGGGCTGATCTTCAGAACGGACTGGTTGGATCTCCTTGCAGTCCAAGGGACTCTCAAGAATCTTCTCCAACACCACAGTTCAAAAGCATCAATTCTTCGGTGCTCAGCCTTCTTCACAGTCCAACTTTCACACCTATACATGACCACAGGAAAAACCATAGCCTTGACTAGACGGACCTTAGTTGGCAAAGTAATGTCTCTGCTTTTGAATATACTATCTAGGTTGGTCATAACTTTTCTTCCAAGGAGTAAGTGTCTGTTAATTTCATGGCTGCAGTCACCATCTGCAGTGATTTTGGAGCCAAAAAAAAAAAAGTCTGACACTGTATAGCCATATAGTGGGCTATCATTCAGCAATAAAAAAGCAATGGTGTACTGATACATGATACAATGTAGAGAAGTCTTGAAAACATGCTCAGTGAAAAAAGCCATACACAAAAGGCCACACACAGGCATACCTGGAGATACTGCAGGTTTGGTTGCAGACCACTACAATGAAGCAAGTCGCAGAAATGTTTTTTATTTCCCAGTGCATATAAAAATTATGTTTACTGCACTGTAGTCTAATAAGTGTGAAACTGCATTATGTCTAAAAAAGCAATTAAACATTTAAAAAAACATTAGGAAATACTGCTGTTGGAAAGATGACATCAATAGATTTGCTCAATGCGGGGCTGGCAGAGACCTTTGATTTGTTAAAATAAAAAAAATTAAGCACACATGCAATATCTGTGAAGCACAGTAAAATGAGATATGACTTTATGGTACAGTTCCATTTATATGAAATGTCCAGTTTAGGCAGATCCATGCTCCTGCTCCTGCTCAGTTGTGTCCAACTTTTGCAACCCTGTGGACTACAGCCTGCCAGGCTCCTCTGTCCATGAGATTATCCCAGCAAGAATACTGGAGTTGGCAGCCATTTCCTCCTCCAGGGGATCTTCTCAACCCATCTCCTGCATTCCTGCGGCTCCTGCATCTCCTGCGGCTCCTGCATTGACAAGGCATATACTTTACCACTGAGCCACCTGGGAAGCCCCAGGAAGATTCATAGACACACAGTTTTTCTACCAACTATAACAAAAAGCACACTTCAGTCAAATGAGACTCATGCCAGAAATGAAAATATGATTCATTATTAGGATTTTTATCAATATGCTACTTACTATATTAAACCAAAGGAGAAAAGCAATATAATCATCTCAGTAGATACTGAAATACCATTTAGCAAAACTGATTCTTTATTAAACTAACAAAACAAATCAAAACAAAAACCACAAAGTCTTACTGTCTATGAATAGCTAGATTTAAAAAAATTTATTCCTTTAATTTTGGCTGTGCTGGATCTTCGCTGCTGCTCGAGCTTTTCTCTAGCTGCAGTGCACAGGCTTCTCATTGCGGTGGCTTCTCTTGTGGCAGAGCGTGGGCTCTAGAACACAGGCTCAGCAGTGGTGGTGCATGGCCCTAGTTGTCCCGTGGCATGTGGCATCTTCCCAGACTAGGTATCAAACTCATGTCTCCTGCACTGACAGGCAGATTCTTTAAGCAGCTATGTTTTGGAATGGTTTGTCATGTAGCAAAAGTTGACTGATAGAGAAATTATAAGTAAGTTTATTAAAGTGGTCAACTACTTTTTTTTTACAATTACTGTACAAAATTGGCAAATGATAAGAAAATAAAATGTAGGAAAAGATCACATTTATAATAGCAACACTAGCAACAACAACATAACTGAAAATAAATGTAACCAAAAATAGGACCTGTATAAAAAGAATATAAAATCTCTATTAAAGGATATTAATTTTTGCTAAATTAATGTACAAACAATGTGATCTCAATCAAAGTGTAAAAAAAAATTAAACATGAAGAAATGTTACTGGTTTCATTTGTAGGAATAAACAGGAAAATATCTGAACAGAAAGGTATTGTAGAGGGAAGTCAGATTAAATATTCTAATGCATTTTGAAGTTACAAGAATTAAAAATGGTTTGGTTCCAGAAAAATATGTAGAGAGACCAATGGAATAAAATAGAGAATTCAGAACAGACTAAAATACACTTGGTTTTAGTAAATGGTAATGGTGACATTTTCAGTTCACGAGAGGAAAGATAGATTATTTTTTAAAGTGTTGGGACTAGTTTGGGGAGGGGCGAAATTCAAACTGTATAACTCCACTTCTTTCATCAAAGTAAATTCCAGAAGGTATGTAAGGTAAAATGTTAAAATGAAACTCTAAAGGCATTAGTAGTAAAGAAGCCAGATGCAAAAGGTCACCTTTTGTATGATTACATTTACGTAAAATGTCCTAGGAATCCATAGAGAAAGAAAGTACTTGTTGCCTGGGGCTGGAGGCCAGGATAATGGGAAGTGACTGATAGATATGAGGTTTGCTAGATATGAGGTTTCTTTTGAGATGATGAAACATTGTAAAATTAGATAGTGGTAATGATTGTACAACTGTGAAAATACTAAAAACCACTTGCACACTTTACAAGAATCAATTTTATGGTATGTGAATTATATTTCAATAACACTCTTCCTTAAGAACAAAAGAAGAAGAAAACAAACAAACAAACAAACAAACAACAGAGACTGGAGAGTCCAGGAAAGCCTCTGACCCAAGTAGAGAGGGCAGGTACAGTGGAGCTGGGTCTGGAAGGGTGTTTTTCAGAAGTAAATGTTTTATACCAATAAAGGGAGCGAAAGAAACTATCTCTTTTGGCTCTGATTACTCTGTCACTCTGCTTCTTCCCAGGACTTATGGACTCTGCATGTCCCGGACAATTATTTTAATCTTAATAAATGGTTTTTATTGACTAAAAAGATTACTAGAAGAAAACATGAGTGAATTTATTTGTAATTTTGAAATCAATACATTTCTAAGCATGGCAGGAAACCCAGAAGTCAAATGGGAAATAACTGATCCATTTGTATAGAAATTAGCAGTTTTTATATTTAAAATATAATCTTATAGTTATGTTTTTAAAAGATTTTGAGGGGGCTTCCCATGTGGTCCAGTGCTTAAGAATCTGCCTTGCAGTGCAGGGGACACAATTCAATCCCTGATCTGGAAGACTGCTTATGCCTTGGGGAAACTAAGTCCATATACCACAACTACTGAGCCTGCACTCTGTAGCTCAAGAGCTGCAGCTACTGAGCCCATGTGCAGCAACTCCCGAAGCCTGCTAGCCCTAAAGCCCAGGCTCCACAGCAAGAGAAGTCACCACACTGAGAAGCCTGCCCACCGCAACTGGAGAGTAGCCTCAGCCGGCAGCAACTAGGGAAAGTCCTGGAGCAGCAACGAAGAGTCTGTGCTCCACAACAAAGACCTAGTCAACCAAAAAGAAATAAAACTTAAAAGAAAACTCTTTCTTGTATTTAGAGACACATATTAGGAGAAGGCAATGGCAACCCACTCCAGTACTCTTGCCTGGAAAATCCCATGGACGGAAGAGCCTGGTAGGCTGCAGTCCATGGGGTCGCTAAGAGTCAGACACGACTGAGCAACTTCACTTTCACTTATCACTTTCATGCATTGGAGAAGGAAATGGCAACCCACTCCAGTGTTCTTGCCTGGAGAATCCCAGGGACGGGGTAGCCTCGTGGGCTGCCCTCTGTGGGGTCTCACAGAGTCGGACATGACTGAAGGGACTTAGCAGCAGCAGCAGAGACACGTATTGAAACACATGTGGATGAAATGATACGATGTCTGAGATTTGCTTCAAAATAACTTGGGGTAGAGGTGCAGCTTGGTAATGAGTCCATAGGATACTTTTCTCTCTACCCATTTATATGTTTGATTTTTCTGTAATAAAAAATTAAACAATAGATTGCACGAAAATGTATGATGTACAAAGCAAAAAGATAAACTGGGTACAGATATCTGCAGCATAAAATATTAAAAGGGCTAATTCCTTAATTTATAAAGAGTTCATACAAATCCCTGAGAAAATGACAACCTAAAAGAAAAAAGTGGGTGAAGACATCAACAGGCAGAACAATGAAAAGGAAACAAAGCAGTCAATAAACGAGTGAAAAATTAATCAGTCTTACTCACACAAGCAAGGGAAGCCATAATGAGATGCCATTTCCCATCGAGCCAAAAAATGGGAAGCGGTGTGCCAGTTTCAGAGTATCTGTCAACATGTTAAACACACACACAATAATCACAGCAATATTGTTTTTGATCCACCTCCTAGAGTAATGAAAATAAAAACAAAAATAAACAAATGGTGCCTAATTAAACTTAAAATCATCTGCTCAGCAAAGGAAACCATAAACAAAACGAAAAAACAACCCACAGAATGGTATAAACTATTTGCAAATGAAGTGACCAACAAGGGATAAATTTCCAAAAGATATAAACAGCTCACGCAGCTCCATGTCAAAAAAATAAACAACTCAGTCAAAAAATGGGCAAACGATCTAAATAAACATTTCTTCAATGAAGACATAGAGATGGCCAAAAAACACAGGAAAAGATGCTCAACATCATTAACTACCAGAGAAATGCAAGTTAAAACTACAGTGAGGTGTCACCTCACATAGAATGGCCATCATCAAAAAATCCACAAACAATAATAATGGAGAGGATGTGAGGAAAAGGGACTCTGCCTACATTGTTTGTGGGAATGTAAATTGTTCTTAAAAAAAAAAAAGCTGAACAAAAATAGAGCTACCATATAATCCTGCAATCCCACTCCTGGGCATATATTTAGAGAAAACCATAATCCAAAAAGACACATGCACCCAGTGTTCACTGCAGCCCTATTTACAATAACCAAGACATGGAAGCACCCTAAACGTCCACTGATGGAGGAGTGGATAAAGAAGATGTGGTACATATGCACAGTGGAATTACTCAGCTAGCAAGAAGAAGGAAATAATGTCATTTGCAGCAACATGAATGGACCTGGAGATTATTATACTAAAGTGAAGTAAGTCAGAGAAAGACAAATATCACATACTATCATTCATATGTGGAATCTAATTTCTATAAATGAAGTTATTTACAATACAGAAACAGACTTACAGACATCAAAAACAAACTTGTCATATTCAAAAAATAAATGTGAAGGGAGAGGGATAAATCGGGAGCTTGGGATGAACAAACACGCACATCATATATATGATAGATAACCAACAAGGACCTACTGTGTAGTACAGGGAACTCTACTCAACATTCTGTGATAACCTATATGAGAAAAGAATCTGAAAAGGAATGAATATATGTATAAGCGAATCAGTTTGCTGTACACCTGAAACTCACACAACTACAAATCAACTACATGCCAATAAACTTTTAAAGAAGAAAGCCTTTCAGTTTTATGCTTGTCAACAACTGAGACATTAAATAAACAGTTTCCATATGTTTCATAAACAAACACACACAACACACATACAACATACAATGGACAATTATTCATTCTAAAAAAAGGAAGAAAATTCTGACATATGCTACAACATGGATAAACCTTGAGGACATTATGCTAAGTGAAAGAAATACTGTATTATTCCATTTACTGGAGGTACCTACATTATCTATCTGTGTGCTCAGTGCACAGTGAGGCCAAACAATACCAAAAAATCAGAGTTTGGAGCAGAGAAAGGTTTACTGCAGGGCCACACAAGGAGACAAGTGGCTCATGCCTCAAAAACCCCAAACTACCCAAAAGCCTTCAGCAGAGCAGCTTATAGGAAGGGTGAAGCAGAGGCGTGGTTTAGTTGTTGCTGAAGCCGAAGGCCACCTGAATGCGAAGAGCTGACTCATTAGAAAAGTCCATGATGAAGGGAAAGACTGAAGGCAGGAGGAGAAAGGGGCAACAGAGGAAGAGATGGTTGGATAGCATCGCTGACTCAATGCACATGAGTTTGAGGAAGCTCTGGGAAATGGTAAAGGACAGAGAAGCCTGGCTTGCTGCAGTCCATGAGGTCGCCAAGAGTCAGACATGACTGAGCAACTGAACAGCAACTTGGTGTCAGGTCCTTTGTTCTTGAGGTAGGTCGTGGAAAGGTTACCAAGTTCCTGTAAACCTCACCAAAACAAATGTTATTCTCTGTTCCGACAAAAAAGAGCAAGTCCCAAGGCTCAACTTTCACCTTCTGAGATCCAGGTCATGGCTAAGAGAAGGGGTCCCTGCCCAGGTGTGTTCATCCAGGACCCAGTCTGGGTCCTCCTGCCAGTGCCCAGATCCAGCCAAGGAGACAGACCTCAACTGGTGGCACCCTCAGTGCCAGGTTCCCAGACCCTGCCTAGCCATCTTCGGTGGGAGAGTCAGGTGCCCAGGACACAGCTGGCCTTCAGGTTTTTCAGTTAAACTGGGGAGAATCATTTCCATAGGAGCAACAGGAATATATGTTGTAGTAAATACCAATCAGGTTAATTCCCAGCTCACAATTGCCCCTCTTTAAGAATAGCCCCAACCACAGATGTGGACCTGAGGTCACAATGTCCAATGCCCTTGCAACTTCACCCTGACCTCTGGCTACCTCCTAGAAGTAGACAACCCATCTCAAATGTATTAATTTTTGAAACTTGAGTGGGGAGACTGAGGCTGGTTGAAGCTGTTATCTTAATGGCAGTGCCCATACACTCCGGTTGCTGAGGATTCCACTGCCCTATGGAAAATGCTGCTGCCATTAGATGGCAGAGGTGGGGATAGAAGTTCTGTTGCTTCAAGGCCTGGGCCCAGCCAGTGGCAAGGGCTCTAGATTCTGCAAGACACAGCCCTCAGCCTGTCCCCGAGCCCTTATTCCATTTACTGGAGGTACCTACATTATCTATCTGTGTGCTCAGTGCACAGTGAGGCCAAACAATACCAAAAAATCAGAGTTTGGAGCAGAGAAAGGTTTACTGCAGGGCCACACAAGGAGACAAGTGGCTCATGCCTCAAAAACCCCAAACTACCCAAAAGCCTTCAGCAGAGCAGTCTTATAGGAAGGGTGAAGCAGAGGCGTGGTTTAGTTGTTGCTGAAGCCGAAGGCCACCTGAATGCGAAGAGCTGACTCATTAGAAAAGTCCATGATGAAGGGAAAGACTGAAGGCAGGAGGAGAAAGGGGCAACAGAGGAAGAGATGGTTGGATAGCATCGCTGACTCAATGCACATGAGTTTGAGGAAGCTCTGGGAAATGGTAAAGGACAGAGAAGCCTGGCTTGCTGCAGTCCATGAGGTCGCCAAGAGTCAGACATGACTGAGCAACTGAACAGCAACTTGGTGTCAGGTCCTTTGTTCTTGAGGTAGGTCGTGGAAAGGTTACCAAGTTCCTGTAAACCTCACCAAAACAAATGTTATTCTCTGTTCCGACAAAAAAGAGCAAGTCCCAAGGCTCAACTTTCACCTTCTGAGATCCAGGTCATGGCTAAGAGAAGGGGTCCCTGCCCAGGTGTGTTCATCCAGGACCCAGTCTGGGTCCTCCTGCCAGTGCCCAGATCCAGCCAAGGAGACAGACCTCAACTGGTGGCACCCTCAGTGCCAGGTTCCCAGACCCTGCCTAGCCATCTTCGGTGGGAGAGTCAGGTGCCCAGGACACAGCTGGCCTTCAGGTTTTTCAGTTAAACTGGGGAGAATCATTTCCATAGGAGCAACAGGAATATATGTTGTAGTAAATACCAATCAGGTTAATTCCCAGCTCACAATTGCCCCTCTTTAAGAATAGCCCCAACCACAGATGTGGACCTGAGGTCACAATGTCCAATGCCCTTGCAACTTCACCCTGACCTCTGGCTACCTCCTAGAAGTAGACAACCCATCTCAAATGTATTAATTTTTGAAACTTGAGTGGGGAGACTGAGGCTGGTTGAAGCTGTTATCTTAATGGCAGTGCCCATACACTCCGGTTGCTGAGGATTCCACTGCCCTATGGAAAATGCTGCTGCCATTAGATGGCAGAGGTGGGGATAGAAGTTCTGTTGCTTCAAGGCCTGGGCCCAGCCAGTGGCAAGGGCTCTAGAGTTCTGCAAGACACAGCCCTCAGCCTGTCCCCGAGCCCCGGGCTTACTTGCCAGCCCTGCCCCTCACTCCACTTTCTGCCCCAGTGGCCACTATGAGGCTGACTGTTGGCGGAGCCGGACCCCTAATACTGGTGCTAATAGGCACCCACCCATCCCACCCCTATTACATCTAGAATAGTCAAAATCAGAGAGACAGAAAGTTGAATGGTGGCTGCCAAGAGCTATGGGGAGGGGCAACAAGAAGGTGCTGTTTAACCGGTATAGTCTCAGTTTTGCAAGATGAAAAGGGTTCTGAAAATAGATGATGGTGATGTTTGCACAACAGTATGAATGTACCTGATACTATTGAACTGTACACTTAAAACTGGTTAAGATGGGGGACTTCCCTGGTGGTCCAGTGGCTAAGAATGCACACTTCTAATGCAGGGAGCCCCAGGTTCCATCCCTGGTCAGGGAGTTAGATACTACATGCCACAACTGAGAGACTGCCAGTGACTACTAGAAGATCCTCATGCCACAACTAAGACTCAGCACAGCCAAATAAATAATTAAAATAAATATTTTAAAAAATGGTTAAGATGATGTATTCCATGTTGTGGGTACTTTATCATGATAAAAATAGGGAAAAAATACATACCTCTTGACCCAGAAATTCCACTCTCAAATATTTACCCTAGGTTAGATGAGCAAAAATATCCCAAGTGCATTCATTTCTATTGTAAAGGCAAAAATTTCAAACAGCATAAATGCCCAGCAATAGTAAATTGGTTAACTAAATTATGGCATAACCGTACATCATTCAATCCTGCAGGAATTTTGAAAAGATGAGTTTGTCATCACATTGAACTTGAATCCTTACATGCTATGCATAGCTTAGCCAATCCACTGACACAGGTTGTGGTGAAGAAAAGCACAGCATTTATTGCAGGCACCAAGCAAGAACAGGCACCTTGTGCTCAAAAGACCAGAACTCCTACACAGCTTTCAAGGAAGGATTTTTAAAGACAGTGTGAGGGAAGGGTTCAGAGGGTTGCATGATCAGTTTGTGTCCATTTCTTTTACTGGTTGATAGTGCAATAACATGGAATCTCAACCATCAACCTCTGTTTCTAACTGGTCTGGGGACCTACATGCTGATGGTCAGCAGGCAGGTGGGGATTTTAGGATCTGCAAAACAAGTCAGGGATATGGCTCAGGATATTATCTATAGTCTTTGAGGGGGAACTAAAGTTCCTTGATTTTGTTTTACGGCTAACTATTATTATTTTGTTTTGTTCAACTGCTCACCTTTGTTTCTGCATTTTTTCAATTCTCTGGTTAAATTTGTCTTTGGAACAAGAGGAAGGCCAAAGAGGTTAGAACTTTTCTACAAATAAGAAGCAGGGGCACAGGGATCTGTCCCTGGGAAAACACTGCAGGATCCTGCTGTGTTTCATGTTGATCTCTAAGATTATATTATTATATAATCAAGGTAGTAGAGTTTCACAAAGTGTGTATGATTTGGCCCATGTGTATAAATTTTAAGAAATGTGTGTGTTGCATGTGTATGTGATATCTTTATCCTAACTTCTATATAACATATTTTTGTGAAATTCTAAATGAATTGCTAATAGTGGGGAAAGGAGTAGTCTTGAAGGTGGTAAGAGTAGGATTTAATTTTAAATCTTTTTGTAGGGCTTGGATTTTTTTTCTCCAATTTGCATGTATTCATTTTAATTTTTTCTAAGTTTAAAGGAAATGGAATCTTTTGTGCTCAAAGGCTGTGAACCTTGGAGTATGGTTTACAAATATAGCTCCATCTGGACATAGTAGCTAACCATCCTTTTTAATAGACAAAGTTTAAAAATTATAACATTAAATATTTTTTTTGTCCTTCTTCCATTCTTCTCTCCTTCCATTCCCCTTAGGTGTTCCCTGTCTAAACACAAAACCCCTGAGTCTGTGGCTATTACACATAGCATTGAGGTATCTTTGGAAGTGCTGCCTCACATTTTCCACAACTCTCCTTTCACTTGGCACACGCAGAGCATGAACTGAAAGTTCAGTACCTATTGGAAAAATAAAATTTTCTTGGTTGCAAGTGATGCTTCTGTTTTGAAAGTCTCAAAACTGTAGTCCTGAATCCTGCATTTTCAGCACATCTTTCGTGTATTTCACCTAAACACAAGAGCCCTCAGTGTTTAGGGTATCATGTCCATTGCAAGTGCCAAGCCCCAACTTCTCACGATGTAAGTATCCTCTAACCTTTCAGATGGTTTTCCATGTCTCCATGAAGGATTCTTTCATTTCCTTCTCAGAGTGGGATCAAGTAGATAGAAGAGCCCTGGACACTTGAGCCAGGGAGAGAGAGAGCAAAATTCAGCCCCAACTTCTAGCTTGGCCTCTAACTTAGATCCAGTGTTCTCATCCATGAATGAAGATAAACTCTAGACCCCTGACCACTATCCCCTATCCCTGAGTTCTCACCACTGATGCTGGTACTTGGCAAAGAGCATCAAGCCCTCTTCTGCCCTCACCGTGTATATCTCAGTTATCTTCCCTCCCCTGAATGTTTCCTTTGATTTACTAGCTCTTTAAGATATTAGCATAGTATATTTCCCAAGCTTTGTTGTTTAGCTTTTCCCCCTGTTTTCTCTCCTTGTCTTCTTATGTTGTGCTGAAGGATGTTGCCTCTTTTCCTCAATGTTTCAAATTATAAATACCAACCTATTTTTATTGTGTTTAGGTAGATACCTCTTCTTTTCCCTCTTAAGTGAAATCACAACTCAAAGACACCCCTTCAGAGAGCATTTGTGATTTATATCATAGTCCTGAGAAGCAGGGATAAAGCTTGATGGGGCAGAAAAGATGTGAGTCTTAGAGGAACAAGGACAAGAATTGATTCCTAGCACAACCACTTCTTCTCTTAACCTGCCTGAGCCTCAGTGTTTTCATCTGTATTATGGAGGCAATAATAGTTCACTCTTGCTCACCTCCCAGGCCTCCTTGCTCCACCTGGTCAAAGCACACAACTCAGTCTGTCCCAAGGAACCATCATCCCTATAGGTGACACCCCCGGGGCCCAGAGGGTTTCCTTGGTGGCTCAGTGGAAAAGAATTCTCCGGCAATGCAGAAGACGCAGGTTCGATCCCTGGGTTGGGAAAATTTTCTGGAGGAGGAAATGGCAACCACTCCAGTATTCTTGCCTGGAAAAGCCCATGGACAGAGGAGCCTGGTGGGCTACCGTCTGTGGAGGAGCAAAGAGTCAGACATGACTGAGCAACTGAGCACAGCACTCCGGGGCCCAGGCCACCCAGAAGTCCTTCTCTGCTGCCGTAGTTCCCCACCCGCTGCCCTACATGACCTGACCCACTCAGCTCGTCCTCCTTGAGGAATCAGAACTCCCTGTGGACAAACACGGGGGAGTGGCAAGTGGAAGGAGGCCGCAGAGGACAAGATTGTGGAGAGGCTTGAAGGGAAGTTTTTTCAGCTTCAAAAACCTTCCCTGTGAAGAGAATCCTCATGTAGTCACTGTTTCCCCCAATGGACATTTAGAATTATCTCAGAGGTAGGACTGCCGTGGGTCTGTAGGTGAATCTTACCGCATGAGGTGACTCATGCTTTGCTTCTAATGTTCGGGAGGCCAGCGGCTCCCCCGTGAGCAGACACTAGCTCTCCCCGGGGGCTTTCTCCTTCACTAGGTCGCTTACCATCTAGTCACTGGGAAGAGCTGGCGGGTGTTGTTTGACTTCACACTCATGGTGTTCTGTTCTGCGTTGTTGGCCCCAACGCTTCCCACAACTTTCTTTTTCTCCCCCGGCTCCAAAAATAGCAAAAGACATTGCTGACCCGGATTTTCCACCTAAGTTTGTTTTTCACTTTGAGAGAACTCAGCACCAACTAAACACTGGTGTTTAACTCCAGGACAAAGTCAGAGTTTATCTGTTTCTGCTGTGCGGCTGCTTATCTCTCTTTCTTCTTGGCATGAGAAGAAAGAAGGTTGTTTATGGTGTAAGAACTACATATGGTAATAGCTTGGATGCGCCTGGATTTTGGCACTAAATGTGTTTTTGAAACTTAACGTGTACATAGATTTATCTTAGAGCAAAGTCAAGCTTAGCCAGAATGACTAGTAATCAGGGTTTCCATGATAACAAGTATATTGAGAGAGGGGGATCTATCCTTTATATGACACATGTGTAACCTGGTTTCTGTAGCTCACACCAGCCAGGGCATTCATATGGGGCCACAGGACTAGTGAGAACTCAAACAAAACCGGCTTCATGGATGGCCAACCTATGTGGTTGCCGGGCTCCACACTCCAGAGAGTCCTTGTAAGGTGTTGCTGAAGCCATCATGAAATCTTTAATTTTAAAACAATGGATTTACATTTCAATTTTGCCCTGGGCCTTGCAAATTCTGTAGCCGTCAGGTTCCCTGGCTCTTGGTCCATCTTTTGTTCCCTGGCTCTTGGTCCTCTTTTGTTCCCCATTGCTACAGCTGCTTGTTAAATTCAGCATGCCTGAGGCCCATGAGTCCTCTGGGGATAAGTTTCACAGCAGTGGATGAAGCCATCCAGTCACCTACTTTGTGCCCACTTCATTTCCTGCCTCTCCGGGGCCCACAGGCACTGTGGCCAGGACATGCGGCAGGCCTTGGGGAACTCCAGGCAGGGTGCCATGTCCTCTGGAGTCACGGACAGCTGCATGTTCCCCAGAAGTGTTCTCCATTCCCTTGGTAAATACATTTTACCTCTTGCTCCAAGGGCAGTTTGCTTGCGCCCCAAGTGCCTCACACAGCTTAGTGAAAAGATCGCTCAAATGTCTGTTTGTGGTTCCTCTCCCCTTTCCCTCTTGGGGTTTCCCAGGTAGCTCAGTGGCTAAGAATCCACCTGACACTGGAGACCTGTGTTCAATTCCTGGCTCAGGAAGATCCCCTGGTGGAAGAAATGGCAACCAGCTTCAGTATTCTTTTCTGGAAAACTCCATGGATAGAGGAGCCTGGCAGGCTGGCAGTATAGCCCACAGGTTGCAAAGAATCGGACACAAGCTTACAAGCTTGCTCCCCACTCTCAGTCCCTGGATAGCAACCTGCTACCTTCCTAGTCTCCTGACCACTGCCTCTCCTCCAAACCTTTCCTTCTCCCCTTCCAGGGACCTCCCATCACTAGAAACTCACCAGCTACCCTTTGGCTCCTGTTTTCCTCAAACATCCTCACTAAACGTGGATGAGCCCTTTTCAAAGAACCGCTTCATTTCCCAACTTGCTATGGGTTTTGCAGAACACCATTTCTGGTGTATGTTAATAAATGCAACAAAACAGAGGGAGTTTCACTTATCATATGAATCTGGGAAACACCTCATATTAGATGCTTTTCTTAGAGATTTAACTAAGCACTGTTAAGTTCAGTTCAGTAGCTCAGTCATGTCTGACACTCTGCGATCCCATGAATCACAGCACACCAGGCCTCCCTGTCCATCACCAACTCCGGGAGTTCACTCAGACTCGTGTCCATCGAGTCTGCGATGCCATCCAGCCATCTCATCCTTGGTCGTCCCCTTCTCCTCCTGCCCCCAACCCCTCCCAGCATCAGAGTCTTTTCCAGTGAGTCAACTCTTTGCATGAGGTGGCCAAAGTACTGGAGTTTCAGCTCCAGCATCATTCCTTCCAAAGAAATCCCAGGGCTTATCTCCTTCAGAATGGACTGGTTGGATCTCCTTGCAGCCCAAGGGACTCTTGAGAGTCTTCTCCAACACCACAGTTCAAAAGCATCAATTCTTCGGCGCTCAGCCTTCTTCATAGTCCAACTCTCACATCCATACGTGACCACTGGAAAAACCATAGCGTTGATTAGACAGACCTTAGTCGCAAAGTAATGTCTCTGCTTTTGAATATGCTGTCTCGGTTGGTCATAACTTTTCTTCCAAGCAGTAAGTGTCTTTTAATTTCATGGCTGCAGTCACCATCTGCAATGATTTTAGCTCAAATAAAGTCTGACACTGTTTCCATTGTTTCTCCATCTATTTCCCATGGAGTGATGGGACCGGATGCCATGATCTTTGTTTTCTGAATGTTGAACTTTAAGCCAACTTTTTCACTCTCTTCTTTCACCTTCATCAAGAGGCTCTTTAGCTCCTCTTCAGTTTCTGCCACAAGGGTGGTGTCATCTGCATATCTGAGGTTATTGATACTTCTCCCGGCAATCTTGATTCCAGCTTGTGTTTCTTCCAGTCCAGTATTTCTCATGATGTACTCTGCATAGAAGTTAAATAAGCAGGGTGACAATATACAGCCTTGATTGGATGCCATGATCTTCATTTTCTGAATGTTGAGCTTTAAGCCAACTTTTTCACTCTCCTCTTTTACCTTCATCAAGAGGCTCTTTAGCTCCTCTTCACTTTCTGCCATAAGGGTGGTGTCATCTGCATATCTGAGGTTATTGATATTTCTCCCGGCAATCTTGATTCCAGCTTGTGTTTCTTCCAGTCCAGTATTTCTCATGATGTACTCTGCATAGAAGTTAAATAAGCAGGGTGACAATATACAGCCTTGATGTACTCCTTTTCCTATTTGGAACCAGTCTGTTGTTCCATGTCCAGTTCTAACTGTTGCTTCCTGACCTGCATACAGAATTCTCAAGAGGCAGGTCAGGTGGTCTGGTATTCCCATCTCTTTCAGAATTTTCCAAAGTTTATTGTGATCCACACAGTCACAGTATTTGTTTTTCTGACATGCTTCACTCTGTATAACAGACTCTAGTTCCATCTATATTGCTCCTTGAGGTTGATCTGTTCAGTGGTTCTGCAGTTTGTGAGATCATTGCTCTGCCAATAGTTTCTTTGAGTCAAACTTCCTAAATGTCTGGCCGTTGTAACAGGATATTTAACTAGAAGCCTGAACATACATGTCATGAAGTAAACCACTATAAAGGCGGTGGGCAATACCTCCATCTCTGTGGTGTTGGTGGTAGTTTAGTCGCTCAGTCATGTCCAGGTCTTTTTGACCCTGTGGACAGTAGCCTGCTAGGCTCCTCTGTCCGTGGGATTATCCCAGCAGGAATACTGGAGTGGGTTGCCATTTCCTCCTCCAGGGGAGCTTCTTGACCCAGGGATTGAACCTATGTGTCTCCTGCCTTGCAGGCAGGTTCTTTCCTGGCTGAGCCAGTTGGGTGGCCATGCATGTCGCTCAGAGTGAGGACTTAGGTGGGGTCATCTCCTCTTAGAAACTAGGCAGGTCTGTGGTGTTTGCACAAGCGAAGAGTTCGGAAAGTTCTGCACACCAGAGGTCAACCACTTACCCAGCAATTACGCTGCTGTCAGATTGTAAATACACAGTTGCAAATTCCTCCCCCATTGTTCGGAAACCATGTAGGCCTGTTACTGCAGGGCTGGTTACAGAATGTTAACAAGTTAACTCACCCGACATCTGCTTTCAAGGCTGGAGCCAGATTTGCACCGTTTCAACATTTAGAGGCATAAAGCTGCAGATTGAATGTTTTCCTCTGCCATCTCTCAGAAAATCAGAATTCAGCAGCAATGGACAGTGGCATGGCTGACTAAATGGATTCAGCATGTGGGCACTGTATTTTCAGCTACAACACCGGACCCCCTCAGTCCCCGATCTGGTCCAGGATGGCTAACACCATAATTAAGGAAAGAAATCTCTGCTAACTCTAAAGTTTGACATATGACGATGCTCCTGTAAGAAGTAATGGATTTCAAGGCATGCGATTCAGAATATATGTCTCTCTGACTTCTGATTTGAGGGTTGTCCTTGAAATGAGTGTTTTTCTGCTATCATATTAAGGCAGATAATCTGCCCTGATTGTCGGCCTCTCATATTCTTGCAGCTATTTTGGATCATGACTGTCAAACCCCACCAACATCCAGAGTCATTGTGTGCATGTCCCAGGAACCGTATGTTAAATGTCAGATCATTTTGAGTTCTAATTACTGGCAACACCTAAAGTCTGGGTGACTATCCATCCAACCATTTTCAAGTGTTATGGTGTATTATTCAGGCTATAGCTCTGCTGTAACAAAATGACCCCAATTACAGTCACAGAAATGACAGTTTTCTTTTTCTCCCATGTAACAGTCCCAAAGGAATAGCCCAGGGTGGCGGGATGCTTTGCTCCAGTCTTTCAGAGATCCAACCTCTTACATCTTTTAGCTCTGACTTTCCTGCAGGAATTGTCTTATCTGTAAAGTCAAGGTTGGGTTGCAGATAAATCATGGAAAAGGCAATCGAGGGAGTTTGGTTTATCTCTTAAATTGAAATTGGAGATGACCAGAAAGAACGATTTCATATCCCATTGGCCTAAATTCAATTTCAGAGCTACATTTAACTGCACTGGAACTTAGTCAATGCTGGCTCCACCTGGGGAGCTATAGGCTCAGCTTCAACTCTATAGCCAAGGAGAAGGAGGGTGTGTTCTGATGGCTGGTCAAGAGTTCCTATCACATGTAACAACAGAGAGAGTGAGGTTGCCTCGTACAAATAAGATCAATGTCACATGGTCATACATTCACAAATATTTTTAAAATACTGATTTTATTTATTTGGCTGTGCTGGGTCTTAGTTGCAGCATATAGGATCTAGTTCTCTGCCCAGGGACTGAACTCGGGCCCCCTGCTTTGGAAGCTCAGAGTCTTAGCCACTGGACCACTTTTCTTACACACGTAAGAAAAGTATTGTTACACATATTGGAGGTGAAACTATGCAATAGTATAAACACATTTTTCTACTTTTGAAAGACTTGCTTTTGCAGACAGTAGAGGACAACTGGGAAAAAGGCAAGGTTTTTTACCTTCAAGTTGCAGTAAAAATATTCACACCTGTCACATTCCACCAGCTGGTCGAATCATTGTTCCATGGTTAAGCCCACAAGAACACTGCTCAGAGAGTCATTTGGGTGTTGGTCTCATAAATCATAACTTGCTCAGAGCATGTTTCTGAGGCTTCAGGAAGGACTCTTCAGAGGGTGGAATCAAATTGCTGAAATTAAAGTCAACCTCAAAGGAGGGTTTTTCCCCCAGAATCACTAAGGCGATAAACAGGGCACATCTCGCAGTCAGTCCCCGGATGCAGTATGTCACACCATCTTCAGGGGCCGTGTACTCAAAGCAGTGAACAATAACACGACCACCACAGCGTGCCAGGTAACTCTGATGGTAAACACGGGGACGCAGGAAGTATTCCAGAGGCACCAGGAACACGTTCTTAACTTCATCCGGGTTAGGTCTGGCCTCAAAGCCGGGGTCTATAAATCCTACAACTGGCGTTATCCACATATCCTTCTGAAAGCAGAACACGGAAGACACTGAGATGTGAGAGAGACAGTTCCAAAAAAAAAAAAAAAAGTATGTCTAAACGCACGCTGCTGCTGCTGCATAAACTAAGCTCACAGGCCAAAGCAGTCCGTTACATAAAACTTCCTCTATAACTAAACTTGATGTCCCTTAAATGGCGGTGTGAGCTTCCCTGGTTCAGTGGTAAAGAATCCGCCTGCCAACGCAGACTGGAGACAGGAGATGTGGGTTCAATCCATGGTTCGAGAAGGTCCCCTAGAGAAGGAAATGGCAACCTACTCCAGTATTCCTGCCTGGAGAATCTCATGGACAGAGGAGCCTAGGAGGCTAGCTGGCAGGGAGATTTCTATTTATAACCACCACTGTTCTGAAATGAATGCAGGGTGCTGTTACGTGAAAGATGCTACCTGGAGTCGGAGGCCTGGGGTTTAGTGTAGGAGCTGATGGGGGCGGCGTGACCTTGAATGAGAAAGGGAGGCAAATTGGGGAATTCCTTAAGAAACTGAGTGGGGAAATCCAGGGAGACACTGTGGGGCTGGGCTCCTCCAGGAGGACCAATATGCCTGTGGAAGGTCTTGAGGGAGGGCAGCTAACGCATGTTGAAGAGCAGTGATGACTCAGGCGGTAACCGAATTAACGATGCAGTCAACATTTGGACCGGGAGCGGAGGAGGGGAGCACGGGCTCCAGACGTCCTTAAGGTGGGACCCTCACTGTGCTCGGCCAGCCTGACAGCCTCTTCTGTCACAAGATTCCCCCAGGCAGCCAGTGAGATGAAGCTCAGATGCCAGGGGTTTCTTAAGGAAGAGCTCGAGGACAAAGGGGTGAGGGCGGGAGCAGGGAAGCCAGGCAGGGATGGGGTATCAAGTGTGCCTCGGTCTGTCCCAGGAGATGATGAGGGGGCTGGGCTTTCATGCCCAGCCTCTGCCTGGCCAGGAGTAAATCAAGACAGTGCTGACCTCTTGGGGGCGGGGCAGGGCTTGAGTACTGGGAGAGAACCAGAGCGTGTGTGTGCCTGTGTGTGTCAGAAACACAGCCTAAGAGGCCTGTTACCACGTATATACACAATCGAGAAAAGTGGCAGCGATGAACGTACATGCAGGAAGGGATGGAGCCGCAGACACAGAGAGCAGACTCGGGGACACAGAGGGGCAAGCAGAGGGCAGGCGACGGCAGAAAGCCCCATCGCCGGTGCACACTCTTATGTGCCAGACAGACAGCTGGCGGGGAGCTGCATGTAACACGCGGAGGCCAGCCTGGCGCTCCAGAGGGAGGTGATCCATGTATAATTACTGCTGATTTGCATTGCTGTATGGCGGAAACCCACACTACACTGTAAAGCAAATTTCCTCCAATTAAGAAATAAATTAAAAAAAAAAAAGGAAGCATCTGGACAGAGCCTGGAGTGTCGCTCACCATGCATCCGTGGCTGCTCTCTCCATTCAAACCCCATAGCCTGTGGGCCCCTCCTCTAGAATCCATCAGCCTCCCCCAGGTTCTTCATAACAACCTGCTCCTGAAGAAGCTTTACCAACAGAAACTGGATCAGAAAAAACTTGCCCATGGCCACACCCGGCTCCCACCTGGCAGAAGCCAGGATTCCACCCCAGGCCTGCTGCTCACACATTGGAGTCGAGAGCGGAAGTTGTATCAAAACGCTGGTCACCAAATCTCAGAGCTAGCACACCAGCAAGCGGTTCAGAGACCACGGGCCCGAGGAGGTCTCAGGGCCACGCCTGTTAGGCAGGTGCCTGGGCAGGAATTTTGCGTAGCCAGTGCCAGCCCTTGAACTGGCATGTCAAGAGTCTACGGAAATTAGTGCGGAAAAGAAAAAGAATCAAAGCCTCAAAGGGTGATCACGGTAAGACTGCATGTTCTAGATGAGAAGTCAGGCACGCTCAACAGAGTTCAAGGTTAGCAAAGTAAGAGACTGTGGAAACTTGTGGCTGAAACAGCAACTCTGCACATCCCATGTCTAAAAACACAGGTGTCTGAACTGGTAGGAAAAAAGGTGGTATGTGGCAGACATCCCAGGACCCATAAAAGCCTGGATTTTGCCCATTCGCTGAGCTGAAATCCCACAGAGACTGGTTTCTACTCTGGACATAGGATGAGCCAGGCTTAGAGCTCCTGGAAGAAGCTGCAGACTATTAGAAACCGCCTCAGAAGTCAGGACACACCACTGAAATGTTACAGGAATCGGGCCTTCAGGAAGCGAAGAAAAGGATGGAGCCTGGGAGTTATGGGCCACGCGTAGAGGAAAAGGAGAACTGTCCCTTGAGGCCTTTGCAGAGAGAAGCTCACACATGTATGATACAGTGACATGTATGAAGGTCGGTTGGGGGCTGGAAGGCTTCGGAGGGTTAACACCAGGGATAGGGGAAAACCAGTAACACCCCGAAACATCTCCAGGCATTGCCCTGTGTGTGTTCCCCAAGAGAGAAAATTACCCCCAGTCAAGAATTAGAATTCTGGCTGAATTAGATTAGGCTTCTAGGCATTAAATAAATGGGATTTTCGAACCATATTTAAAAGATTTGCAAAGTCCAAAAAACAAAACGACCCTCACTAGCACTCCTAAATACTGTACATCTTTCTTGAAAACCTTTCTCCACTCTAATTTCTTGGTGGTGTGTTTGGCATTATAGCAGGAGCAGGTCATTTGAACACACACACGCCTGTGAGGACTGTTGTATGCGATCCCCTTACGGGCGAACTCAGCAGCCTTGGAAATGGACTTACTCTCATTTAGGGAACTTATACCATTACGTGTTTTGTCAAGAGAGTTCTAAAATAAAACTCTAAGATGTCCCAGGAGATTTGCAGCTACCCCCTGAAAAGGGCTTCCATTAGAAAACACAGAGGAAGGAACTGACACACGTCTTGTCTTAATCCCATGTCACTTTTCTGTCTCATTTCTTTCTCACTGAGGGCACATTTACGGAATGGCCTTTAGCTTCTTCCAAGCTAAATCTCCTGGGAGTGGTGACCTCTCTATTCTTAAAATGGACCCAATTAAGGCAGATGTCAGCATCATTGATCATCACAAAGGGCAATCTGGCTTTCTAATTTTTAGGCATCAGTGGAATTCCTCCTTTGACATAAAAATTCATATAAAAGCCCAATACTATTTAAAAAAAAAAATTATACCTATTCTGATAGGTGATGAGTGAAGTTTACCTCTGGGGTATTATTCTTCCCCCAAGCCTGTAACCTTAGCTCAACCAGGAGAATAGTATCAGATAAACCCAAATTGAGGAGCGTGCAAGAACACACCTGACCTGTGCCCCTCACAAGTGTCAAAGCCATGAGAACAAGGGCAGTCTGAGAAACTGGCCCAGACCAGAGAATGAGGAGGCGCGACAAGCAAGAGCGACACGGTGTCCTGTGTGAGAGCCTGGGCAGAAAGGGGGACAGCCACAGAAAAGCCAGCAAAAGGCAAGTGAGGCGTGGCGTTCAGTGGCATAAGGTGCTGACACTGACTTCTCAGTTGTCACCAATGTACCACAGTGATGTCCGATGCCAGTAACTGGGGGACCTGAGCGTGGCTACATGAGAACTCTCTGTGAAATCAGTACCCACTCTAAAATTGCAAGTATATATCAACAATTTAGACCAGTCAAATCATTCTGTTTTGCAACTTTAAATTGACCCTATTTACTCCTTCTGCCCTCCTCCAGGGGATCTTCCCAACGTGGGTTTGACCCCTGGGTTCAGAAAATCCTCTGGAGGAGGGCATGGCAACCCACTCCAGTATTCTGGCCTGGAGAATCCCACGGACAGAGGAGCCTAGCAGGCTACAGTCCACGGGGTCACCAAGAATCAGACACGACTGAAGTGCCTTAGCACGGCAGGGCACTCCTGCTACAGTCGGCGTAACAGACAGAGTGTGGTGATCAGCTCATATGAAATAAGGTCCAGCTCTATCATTCCCAGGACCCCTTTTGTTGTTATGTTTGTTTCGTATATACTATCAAATCCTGCTTCAAACAGAAATGCAGTTACAAGTAGTGTCTCTTTCTAAACAGCTTCCCTAGATCTCAGGATATTGCTCAGTCTTTGTGATATGGAGAAGCCTGGTCCCATGGTATGTGCAAAAATTAGTACCTTCAGTGGCCTCTGACAGGCTAAAATTTGGTATGTAGCATGCTCAAGTGTGTGTTATTTTTTTCAAGCGAATTCCCTAAAATAAACCCAAACTGGAGAAAACTGAATGTGAACTGAATGTCAATGAAAGAACACTGAGGCATCTACAGGGTTCCACAGCACCCAGTCTGAAAACCGCCTATGGTGTTCAGCCTTTTCATTTCTGGATGGGGAAGGAGGGGCCCAGACAGGAAGTGGGGCTTGCTCAAGGCCTCTTGGCCCAGCGGGGGCAAAGTCCACACATCTGTACCGCCTGCTTGAGGGTTGTGGGGTCATGGGATCCTGAAGACAATCTACTGCAAGCTCACGTGAGTCTAGGCCAGGCAGCTCCACCCCCAGCCTTACATCGAACGGCAGCGGCATCAGGCAGCAGACCACCTCCACTTGGTGAGGATGCAGCCCCACTTCCTCCTGGGCTTCCCGGAGAGCCGTGGCCACGTCATCCAAGTCCGTAGGTTCGCACTTACCTCCAGGAAAGCAGACCTCTCCGGGTGACCTTCTCAGCTGGATATGGAAGGGACAGAGCCACCGTGTGGGATTCCAAGTTTGGAACTACTCATTCATTCAACAAGTATGTACTGAATTTCTGTCTTGTGCCAGAGAGCATTCCCATACTTGCGGCAACCAGTAGGGAATAAGACAAAAAAGAAAAGTTTTTCTTTTTTTTAAACTTAAGTCCTTTAAATAAACTGAACTAAGAGAACTACCCTCACTTCTGATTTTTCTCTCCTTACCCTCCAAAGATAACATACACACACACACACACACACACACACACAGATTTACACTGATGGAGAAAAAAGGCCGAACAAAAGGATAATGAAAAGCGAAGTGTTTTGAATGGATAACCTTTATCAAGTGCTTACTGGTCTGGGCACAATGCTTCAGATGGAGTTCTTGTCAATGAGTCTGAACAGTTCTATCAGCAACTATTTTTTAAATATTTTTTAAAATTGAGATGAAATGTTATTCCTTAAAAAACTTAAAATATATAGTTTTAAAATTGAAGTACAGTTGATTTACAATGCTGTGTTCGTTTCTGGTTTACAGCAAAATGATCTGGATACACATACACCATACCTGGGGTGGGATTAATCTAAAACAGTGGCTCTTGGTGGGGGCAGTTTTACGTCCTCCATCCCTGCCAAGAGAGTAGGCGATATCTGGAGACATATGTGGTTGTCACAAAGTGTGTGCGTTGTCTGTGTGTGTGTGTTACTGGCTTCTAGTGGATAGGGGCCAAGGATATTGTTAAACATCCCATAATGTACGGGATAACTCACAAAGCAAAGGATTATCCAGCCCAAATGGCAATGGCTGGATAAGAAACCCTGGCATAAAAGTATTTTAAATTACTTGCTAGCTCAATTGCTTATTTTACTTTCCAAAACTTCTCTGTAAAAAGCCACATGATTCTTTGGTTTCATGTACCCCTTGAACATCACAACTTTGAAAGTCCAGCTGAGAATCTGGAACCTCAAACTATGTGCCAGTGACCACATTTCAAACATCCTGAGACCTTAAGGTCAGGAAGCTTTTCATCACTTACCTTCTCTGACCGGAGGGTGAACAACAGGTAAGTTTCCCATCTTTAGCCAACAATGGTAGAAGGATCGAAAATTTGTTAGATGAACAGTGAGAATATTTGGTCCCAGAGTCATGCTTTTTTAAGCGGGCCTTAGCATCATCTATCAAGCTGTTTCTAAAATGGAAAAAAAACCACACAGTTTAGTAACCAGAGTTATGATAAAAAGCTCCTAAACTGCATGATGTTTCTGCTTTGTTATGTGTCCTGGTATTTAGCATTTCTAGTCTCAGTGTACTTTTTAATAATATAGGACAGCAATAATAATAACCAAATCATGTGACCTTTGGTAAGACAAAATGAGGCAAAAATTACTAAGAACCCAGTTTAGTACCTGAGTTCACTTTAAAATCTAAATTAATTCTGAATGATGGTAAAATATTCTTTCAATTGTGCAATAGTTCAGTGCTGAAACCCACAGTACTACTCAGGAAGCCAGATCTGCAGAGCAAGTTCATAACCTGGCCCTTATGTCACATTATCAAACCCTTGTCTTCAAATATCTTACAATACTGGTTCCCAAACATGCAGCAACAGAGCCACGCAGAGGGCATGTTACAACATAGACTGCTGGGTCCACTTGTGACTTAGTAAAATCCAAGTATTTAGGCTTTAACAACACATTGTTCTCTGAGTCCATAACCATGGGTTAAGGCAGTTTTGTGTAAGGGGCAGAAGCAGGTGTTTAAGGGAGCCAGACTGGTTTCAAAGTGTTAGGACTGACCTCTCTAAGCCCCCCTTTGCTGATGTGTGACATGTTGAGGATGTTTGTAAGGATTAAATGATACAGTTCTGTGGCTGCCATTTAAATGTTTCAGTCCTTAGATGCACAGTTGCTTGCCAGAGATGTCTGCTATTTCTTGCCTGTTTCTAGGAGGTAGGATGCTCAATAATGTAGTTAGGAAACTGCAGTGGGTGTTGAAAATGCCCAAATGGTCTGAGAAGAGTCGCAGGGATGCTGGCACTGGAGGGGACTCCAGAGCACACCACAGGCAGGTGTCCAGAAAAGGAAACCAGATTTCCGACCAGGAATGTGAGGGACTGCTTAAAAGTGTGGTGCCCAGAACTGACCAGAGGGACCAGCAGAACCAACAGTCTGCAAAACCGTCCACATAAGGAGCTGGTGCTCGGAGTAATCCCCAGGTAAACACTACTGTCGGTACATTCTGTACTGCATGCTGGGCATGGGCTCATCTCACCTTCTTTCCATGCTTTTCTCATTAAGGTGAAAACACGATCACGTTCCAGGCTCAGAGAGTTTGTGTAACTGAGGCTGGAAGTGGCCCGGGGACTTTGAACCGGACGCTTCCCGGTGCGGGCTCGCTGTCCGACGGCTGAGGCTCGGCGAGCGGAAGAGGGAAGCCCTCGGGGGCCGTGCGCCCACCAAGTGTGCAAACCTGGCTCTGTCTTTGGCGGGGGAAGGCACAAAGGCCCGGGGACCCTGCGAGCTGCCAAAGGAGGTGAGCGTCCAGAGCGTGGGGCTCCTGAAGGCGGGCAGGCGGGACCTGCAACAAGTAGCCAGAAGGCCCCGGCCACTCACGGCCCGCAACCTGTCCGGCCGCGCAGTGATCAAGGCAGGGCCAGGTCCGGCTCTGGGTGCCAGGGGTTGGGGAGGTCTTACCTGACCGGTTCCTGGGGCGGGCCGTGTCGCGACATAGCCCCGGAAAACTTCGCTTCTTGCCAGCAACGCCTCTCAAGGAACTCTGCCGGACGAGCATGCGCAGAGTAGCTCCGGGCCTGGAGCGGGGAGAGAGGCGGGGCGGGGAGCTGGGGCGGGGCCTGGCTTAGGACGCAGGGCGGGACCGAGAGTCGCAGGCTGAAGATCGGGGCGGGGCGGGGCTAGTGGGGCGGGGCGAGGCGTGGGGGCAGGACTAGTGGGGCTTAAGGCCCCGCCTTCCTGGTCACGCAGAGCTTCTTCCTGCTTGTCCTCGAAGGCAGGAGCTAACGGAAGAATTCTGAAATTGATAATTGTTGAAAAGGGCGAAAGGGAGAGAATGCAGTCCTGGTGACTTGAGAGAATTCTAACATTCTTACTCACCTTGATAGGAGGTTAAGTTGGTTCAATTTTTCTGAACAGCAGTCCTCACATGTTTACCCAGCACCTACTTTGTGCTGGATGCAGGTCCGACGGTGAGTGAACAGACAACACGGAGCTTACAGTCAAATTGGAGAGAGGGAGACAGAACTCAGACAATTACCTAGATGAAGCCCTTAGTCTCTGGGGAGCATGTGAAAGAGAAGCAAATCAGAGAAAGCTTCCCAGAGAGACTAGTATCCGAGCTGACCCGGAAAGCTGCTGGTCTTGAAGTGTCGTCCTGGGAGAAGCCGTGACCGTCCACATCAGCAGCATCCGTGTGCTGTTAAAAATGGATAGACTCTCGGATCCCACCCAGGAGATGCTGGATCGGAAACTGGGTGTAGAGCACAGTGAGCTGTATTGTAAGGGAGTTCTGTTGCTCCTAGAGAGAGAAAGGCAGGGGGAGAATTTCAGGAAAAAGAATGAATTTGTGCAAAGATCCCAGAAGTAGCTGAAGAAGACCAGTGAGAGGGAGCCTGGTGTGAGCTTACATTCAAGAGGTTAAGTCAGAGATGAAAGGCTAAGGCTGACTTCTCTATCCTGCACAGGAGGTGCAATGCCCAGGATTTTCAGCCCCCCATAATTTCAGGACTCCATGAAAAATGTTTTAATTTTCATTTCTTTCTTTCTTTTTTTGCCACCTTGAATGGCCTATGCAGCAAAAGCACCAAGTCCTAACTACCCGATTGCCAGGGAATTCCTTAACTTTAATTCCTTTCAAAAGAAGAAAATGAATATAATAAGAAGCAATATATAATAATGAATTCTGCTTGGGTTATATTCATCTTTAACCAATGCAGTCCTAAAATAATATTCATTTTATTATTTAAAGGAGAAAGGTCCATAAAACCAAAATTACCTAGGGCCCATGAAAATTACAATGTAGCCCTGGTTGAGGGAGAGTTGGGTCACAGTTTCCAAGACCTCCAAGACCACTGAGCTCAGCTGTTCACCTCGCCAGTTTGCCAAGGCTGGGAAAGCCCAACCAAAAGCTTGATGGCATCCTAAGAATAGTGATGATAGTTGTTCTCTTAAATGTTAATGTACTTAGTCCTCTGAGCAACCCCATGAAGTAAGGTTATTCCCATGGAGGTATTGCCATTCTCATTCTCCAGATTAGGAAATTTAAAAATGTCTCTTGCTTTGGGAACTTCCCTAGTGATCCAGTGGTTAAGATTGGATGCTTCCCATGCAGGGGTGTGGGTTCCATTCCTGGTCAGGGAACTAAACCCATATCCTGCAGGCATGGCAAAAACAAAAACAATATCTTGCTTAAGGTCACACAGCTAGGGTTTAAGGTTAGATCATTCTGACCTCTGAGTTCATTTATTTTGATGCAACCTCTCACAAGCAACTGGCCTGTGAATTATGTGGATCTGATTGGCAGTGAGAAAGAGATGAATCGACATATCCGTTGCAGAGATACTTTGTGCCAGGCACATCTAAAGTGCAGCCCCCTGACCCCCAAGACCTCTTAGTCTGTTGGGGATGATAATGAATGCGCAGTGTGCTCTATCTCTGTATAAAAAGAGAGTGAAGATGGAGTTGGGGGCTGGAGATTATTGTTCAAGCATTCTATTTTCTCTTCTTTTGCCCATCCTTTGGTTGAATCCTCCTTTTGAAGATGAACAAACAGGCTCAGAGTGGGTCAGTGCCTTGCCCATAGTCAAACAGCAGGGAGCTGGCACTTGAGTAGGTTTTGAGGGCTAGGTGGGGTTTCAAGAGGCCAAAGTGGGGGCAGTGGCATTCCAGGCAGAGGGAACAGCAGAAACCAAAGCTTGAGTGAAGAGTTTCAGAGAGTCAAGGAGTGCAGCGTGGCTGGAACCAAAAGGGCATCTTGCAGACTGGAGCCCTGGGAACAGAGGAGAAAGTTTTGGAAATCACAGCAAGATGGAGGTTGAACTTCTTTCTGAAGGAAGAAGAATGAACAGGTCTGGGTTTTCAGGAAGATCTCTGTGGAATCAGGTTGGGAGATGGATTAGAAGTGAGGAGAAATTGGGGGGGGGCAGTTGGAGGCAGGAGCTCTTCTAAAAGTCCAGACTGAAAGAACCAGGAAAAAAAAACACAACTTTAAACCTTCTGATAAATACCTATCCATTCTCTGACATCAGAAAGGGAGTCTGGATTGCCTTCGTGTAAAAACAGCGTCCTTAGATGCTTTGCTGTGTACCAAGGCTAAATGCAGGGCATCTGCTTTCAATCAGAAATACTGTTGGAAAAACGCTTAGCTGTTACGGCTTTTGTAATGCTGGAAGCCACAGCACAGGGAGCATCACAAGGTAGAATGCATCTTTCTCTCTCTCTTTCTCTCTCTCTCTATATGTGTGTATATATGTATATATATATATATGTATGTATGTATATATATCTGCAAAACAATACAGGATTCAAGGTTAATGGGCAGTGTCTTCTAGGGGAAATAACTCGCCTCTGTAGCTTTTGCACACAGATTTGTTGGTAGCGACATAAATTCTGGAAAATGTGTTGAAGAAAAGCAAAGCTATAAAAAGGTTCAGGCCAGCCTGCAAAGCCAACACCTCCATGTGCATTTCAGTCAAAGAGGCACATCCCGAGGGCCAGGATGGACCTTATCTGCAGTCCACCCACCTGGAAACTTAATTTGAGCGGCACCTTAAGGCCATGTTTGGGTGGTGCAGAGATCAAGAAAATACCAACCAGCCTTTGGAGCAATGGATGTCTAGGGGAAAAGACCTACAACAAACAATGCCAGAAAAGTGCTCTAATCTAGGAGGGTGGGGGCAGAGTACTCTGGAGAGTGAGGAGCAGTGGGGACGGGATTAATTCTGCCTGGAAGTAGGCAGTGGGCTCCAGGTAGAATGTGGAGGGAAAGTAAGATAATAGGAAACACTAAGCACTTAGTGTTATTTTCCCAGGAAATAAAGCTCAAGTATAGTGGGAATTCCTAATAATGTACTTTCATGGCCTTGAGAAATTTCATAGAAATAGCACCTGGAAAACAGCATATGTTAAGAAAGTGTGCTTTTCTTAACAATAATCTCCTTGTTACAAACCTCAAGTCCAGCCCCAGAAGGGAGTATGACTGGGATCATGAAAGAGTGGACCTTAGAACACCGGGTCAGTATCAGGCATGAACGCTGCCTAAGCACTTGCTAATTGTTCCCGAGACTAGCCCAGAAGGGACCGATCTGGGGTAAAACAAGGAGACTTGGACTATGTCGGTGTAGTGTCTGAGACAGATAAGATCAAAGACAGTCTTGCAGCCTGCACACAGGGACAGAAGCTGGACTGTGAGTGGACGCCGCACTGCAGTCCAGTAGAGGCTGCAGGCGCCCTGACCCACTGCACCAGGTTTTGTGTTGTCTTCATTCTCGTCGCTCGCTTCTCGACCATTAGGGCAACACTCAAGAAGTGGGAGTTTCCTCTGCTCCTTCCTCAGTTTGCTAGGGTCTCTACACCTGCTGGGAAGTGTCAGGGAGGAGCTCTCAGGTTCATTCTCACGTATCTGTCAGGGGATGATGGTTACAATTGCTGGGCTGGGCCCTGCAGACATGTCTCCATCACCTCCCTCCACCCCCCACCCCTCTCCCCAGCAAATCAGAGAGAGTGAAGGAGGCACAGACTTGCCCCTTCTAGCAGAGGAAGATGTATTTGTTTATTTGTGGCTGCAGCGGGTCTTCGTTGCTGAGTATGGGCTTTCTCTAGTTGTGGCGAGCTTTCTCTAGTTGGGGTTCGAGGCCTTCTTACTGTGCTGGCTTCTTTTGTTGTGGAACATGGGCTCTAGACACGTGGGCTTCAGCAGTTGCAGCCTGTGGGCTTAGTTGCCCAGCAGCATGTGAAATCTTCCCGGACCAGGGATTAAACCCACATCCCCTACTTTGGCAGGCAGATTCTTAGCCACCCAGAAGCCCTACTAGAGGAAGTGGACAGAGTTCTTTGAAGATTAGGTTGAAACAGAAATTCCTTTTTGAACAGGTCAGGGGTCCTCAGTCTCAAAAATTATCCAGCGGCAAGGATGTGCGTGGACATCTAAGTGCCTTGAATCCCACGCCACAGGTGCTTATCTCAGGGTGGAAATTCATCTAGGAACATGCATTTCTGAGCAAGTTTCTAGGTGATTCTGATGTACCAGTGAAGGCGCTAGTTTAAATACTCCCAAGGGAGTGCTCCCAAGGGAGATGAGATGTTTGATGCTGAAAGGACAAAAGTCACCACCTTCTAACACTGGGTGATGTAGCAGCCCTAGAGGGAAGGCAGCTGGGGGCCACCCAGTGCCAGGAGCCATCATTCCTGGTAGCAATGGGACAGTTTTCCTTTAAGGGCTTGGGAGCTGGCAACTCAGGCAAGTCCATCTCAGCAGAGACTCCAGGGCAGTTGAGCGGATTGTTCTGTACAAAGTTGGCTGGGGTGGACAGATCCCTACTTAATGTGGTTCTTGCATTTTGGTAAAAGATCCATTAAAAAAAAAAAAGATAAAACTCGTTGTGACCCCATGGACTGTAGCCCACCAGGCTCCTCTGTCTATGGAATCCTTTAAGCAAGAATAGTGGAGTGGGTTGCCATTTCCTTCTCCAGGGGATCTTCCCGACCCAAGTATTGAACCCTGGTCTCCTGCATTGCAGGCAGATTCCTTGCCATCTGAGCCACCAGAGAAGCCCCATTAAAGGGAAAGAGTTTGTGAATTTGGTTCAGCATGTTTTTTCAAAGTTGAGTGCCCATTCTTGGGCTCAGCATCAAGTTGGATGTTGGAGATACAGGGACAGTGGACAGTTGGTCCTTATTGTTGAGGATTTTGATGTCAAATATGGCAGCAAGTAATTTTGGTCTGACAGAAATCTTCTGGGGGTAGTTGAACATGAGCTACTGCCTCATTTGCAAGGCAAATACATCTGCATTTGTGACCAGACCCTTGGGTGATTCTGATACAAGTCTAAACTTTGAAAGGGGGAGAAGTGGACCTTGAACATGGAAAAAATAAAAGAGTAGAAATTAGTCAGACCCAGGAAGTCTGGATAGACACTGGAGCCAAGAAGTCAGTGACTGAGACAGTCGTTGATTTTTCTGGCAGCAGATGTGGACTGGGAACAAAAGATTAGATAGGGATTATCAGAAAAAATGCTTCTAGAATGGCCCCAGACTACACAAGTGTAAATTATTGGGAGTTTATTTCCCAGTACTGCCAATGTGATTTTTCAAAGTAATTCATGATGCTTTTTCATTCATGTTTAATTTTCATTGTGTAATAACAATAAAACAGATATATGCTTGCATATTAAGATGCCTTAAATCTCTGAGTTTCTTTGATCCAGGCCTGCCAAAACCTGACAATAACTGATGAGCGCCCATCTTTCACAGATTTTTCTATTCTTGTCAGGTCTTATTCCTGTGCACCTTTAGAAATGAGATAAAGATTAGTTATATTTGATTCCTTAACAGTCATGTAATCTTTGTGTAATGGAACAGTCAAGTAGGTTTAATTACCAGTAACAACTGTGCTGGGAAATTTGTAATCTAAATGGAGGCTCAGCCTAGGATGCACGGAATGGCATGACTGCGCAACACGATGAGAAGCAGTCTGGTCTCAATTAGCTTGTGAATTAGTTAGCAAATTGGCTTAAGATTTTCCAGCACATGTGGGAAGCTCAGCCTCAGTGGAAGAAACAGATTCTACTCTACAGCGAATTCTGCAGAATTCCTCTGTGCCTTCACTTTGCCCTTGAGTCTGCCCACCAGGAACTCAGCATTCAACCCTGATTGAACTCCTTTGCTTGTACAGGTTGGTGAGAGGAGATGGAAACTTACATCCCTCCCAGTCCAGACTCCACCACTTACCTAGCATAGTGCCTTCTCCCATCCACTCTTTCTGCCTCAGCAGAAAGCATGCTATCTGTGCTCTGCTCTTGGGGACTACACTCTGGCCTGCAGCCTCTCTTGGTGTATCTGGGATAATGGACGCGGTGAGGTGGACAAACTCTTTAAGAAGGATGCCATCCGTCTGCTGCTAGCCTCTGGTTCTCTGTTGACCCTTTGGCCGGGGTGTGTGTGTGTGTGTGTGTGTGTGTGTGTGTGTGTTTTCTTTTTTTAATTAGTTCATTAATGTATTTTTGGCTGGGTCAGGTCTTTGCTGCTGCCCTGGCTCCTTCTCCAATTGCAGGGCTACTCTCTAGTTGTAGCATGTGGCGTTCTCATTGCAGAGGGCTCTCCTGCTGCAAGGCTCTACCATACGAAGTCTTCAGCCACTGCAGCACGTGGGCTCGGTAGTTGCCGCGTCCAGGCTCTGGAGCACAAGATCAACAGGTGTGGTGCACAGGCTCAGTTGCTCTGTGACCAGCGGGGTCCTCCAGGATCAGGGATTGAACTGTGTCTCATGCATTGCCAAGAGGACTCTGCACCACTGAGCCACCAAGGAAGCTCCGGGCTGTCTCAGAAAGACCACACAATAGTCTTGTTAGGGGTGGAGGGCATTGGCCACAGTTTAAGTTCTTCAGGGGAAGCCAGAAAAGAACATGGGCTGTCACGGAGTAATTTCAAGGGTCTGATGGTGGAGGATTCTACTTCTAGCAGCCACTGTCCAGCAGGACGTTCTACAATGATGGAAATGCTCTCTGTTGGCACTTTCGAATGAAGTGACAGCTAACCGCATGTGGGTATTGAACACTTGAAATGTGGCTAATGTGACAGAACTAAATTTTAAATTTTCATTTTTAAAATATTTATTTGGTTGTGCTGGGTCTTAGTTGTAAAATGAAGGATCTCCTATCTTCCTTGCTGCGTGCACGATCTTTAGTTGCAGTGTGTGGAAAATAGTTCCCTGACTGGGGATCAAACCCAGGCCCCCTGCTTGGGAGCATGGAGTCTTAGCCACTGGACTACCAGGGAAGCCTCTAAATTTTACTTACTTTTAGATAATTTAAAGGGTCATATGTGGCTTGTGGCTACCATATTAGTACAGTCAGAGGGTTGTAATTTCTAAATTTCCATCTTGCCATCTTCTTTGAACTGTGTCTCCTGCATTGCCAAGAGGACTCTGCACCACTGAGCCACCAAGGAAGCTCCGGGCTGTCTCAGAAAGACCACACAATAGTCTTGTTAGGGGTGGAGGGCATTGGCCACAGTTTAAGTTCTTCAGGGGAAGCCAGAAAAGAACATGGGCTGTCACGGAGTAATTTCAAGGGTCTGATGGTGGAGGATTCTACTTCTAGCAGCCACTGTCCAGCAGGACGTTCTACAATGATGGAAATGCTCTCTGTTGGCACTTTCGAATGAAGTGACAGCTAACCGCATGTGGGTATTGAACACTTGAAATGTGGCTAATGTGACAGAACTAAATTTTAAATTTTCATTTTTAAAATATTTATTTGGTTGTGCTGGGTCTTAGTTGTAAAATGAAGGATCTCCTATCTTCCTTGCTGCGTGCACGATCTTTAGTTGCAGTGTGTGGAAAATAGTTCCCTGACTGGGGATCAAACCCAGGCCCCCTGCTTGGGAGCATGGAGTCTTAGCCACTGGACTACCAGGGAAGCCTCTAAATTTTACTTACTTTTAGATAATTTAAAGGGTCATATGTGGCTTGTGGCTACCATATTAGTACAGTCAGAGGGTTGTAATTTCTAAATTTCCATCTTGCCATCTTCTTAGAAACATCAGCTCATGTCCTGTTAACTTACTTTGAGAAAAATTCCTGGAGTTTTTATTTTTTTGCCCCCTAGGGTATTGTATGGATGTGAGAGTTGGACTGTGAAGAAGGCTGAGCGCCGAAGAACTGATGCTTTTGAACTGTGGTGCTGGAGAAGACTCTTGAGAGTCCCTTGGACTGCAAGGAGATCCAACCAGTCCATTCTGAAGGAAATCAGTCCTAGGTGTTCTTTGGAAGGAATGATGCTAAAGCTGAAACTCCAATACTTTGGCCACCTCATGCGAAGAGTTGACTCATTGGAAAAGACTCAGATGCTGGGAGGGATTAGGGGCAGGAGGAGAAGGGGACAACAGAGGCTGGATGGCATCATGGACTCGATGCACGTGAGTCTGAGTGAACTCCAGGAGTTGGTGATGGACAGGGAGGCCTGGCGTGCTGCAATTCATGGGGTCGCAGAGTCGGACACGACTGCGCGACTGAACTGAGGGTATTTTGGGGAGATGGAGCTGAATGCCAGCATCACTGTTTCTTTTCTTTTACAAAGAATGTAAGCTCACATTCCCCTCCATGGGCACCCATTCCTCTCCCACCACCTATCACATTAGTGAGGACACTGAAACTGGCTTTTACTGGAGACAATAAGCTGTTAACAAAGTGCCTATTTATACCTAGGCATGAGTTGTGTTGATTTATTTGTTGTTAACGACAACTAGACATCATACTGCTCGTTAAAGAATTAATATTGTGGATGGGGGAATAAAGTATTTCCCAAAGTATGTTCCAAGCATCCTCAGACGGATGATGTGCGCTCTATGAAGGCACGGTGGCCACATTCATTCTGGAAAGTCTGTGTTTGGTCCTACTCTTGCAGGTATGCAATCTATTTTAATATGTCTCATCTTTAATTGTGTAATAGTTTTTTTAGCGACAAAAGAAAGTTTACTTGGGAACAGCTGGAGAAATTGCCATTTCGGCTTTTAAAAAAATGGCAGATTGTAGACAAATCCAGAGAACAAAGCAGGGGAATTTGCTTTGGGAAATGTGATGGGAGACATTGGGAAAGGGCTGTAGAAACCAAAGTCCATAGAGGGAGATTAGGAGCCCAGTGTATGGAGGTTTCTCATTGGAGGAGATTGGGAGCCCGGTGTATGGAGGTTTCTCATTGGTGGGGTTGCCCCAGTCTCTGATTGGCTGGGCTGTCAGGCCAAGCGACCACGACCTCTTCCTCTTCCTGCTGGACCGCGGAACAGGCGACCGCTCTCTGTGGGAGACGAAGGTAATGTCTCGTCCTGCGTGGAGTCATTGGCTATGCATGTCAGGGACATGGGACCTCCACCTTTGGGCCTGTCTTGACTCCAGTTTTACCGGAAGTTTCATTAATTCCACACACGGTGAAGTTTTCGAAATATTCAAGTGTAAAGAAATCTACTTCACTTTGTTCAGCCCAATTTTTCTCTGATGTCCTTGGCCATAGACTTCTTTTTGCCCCCGTGATACCCATGAGCGTTGATTTGAACTGGTGTCCCGTGTTTTGTTGGTGAATGTAGCACTTTGAGTGATGCTACATTAGCGTGATGGGTAAGGATATAGGGGAAGAATGAATTTTGCCCCTGAGGTTAAAGGCCAACTTCACGGAGAAGCCTGCTGTTGCCCCATTCCTTTAACCTACTTTGTTTTTCTTCAGGGCATTCATCACTGGATGATATAATACATAGTTCGGTTCAGTTCAGTTCAGTCACTCAGTCGTGTCCAACTCTTTGCGACCCCATGAACTGCAGCATACAATTAGTTTTCCTTAATTCTCTGGTCCTCCCCCCGCCCCTCCCAAAATCTAAGCTCCAGGAGAGAGGGAACAGTGTGTTAATATCTTATCCTCACCGCTGTTGCTGCAGCACCTAGATCATCAAGGCATGCCTTTTGACTGATTTGGAAAAGAAAACATTTCAACTGGGCTTTAAAGGGGAAGAAAGATTTTGAGGGGCTAGATGTTCATTCTGGAAGGAAGGAGAAGCACAGAAGAATAAAAGCAATTAATGAGTTGTCAAGAAGCTGGTTTTGTTTAAAGCCAGAGTGCCATCTCCCAGGGACAGGAGATAACACTGCAAGGATTCACTGAGGCTAGTCCATAAATTGAGAGAGGGGTGGTGGTGGTGGTGGCTGGCTTGCTTTATAGGAGCGTTTTCTAAGAGGGGCAAGATATTGGAGGTACCTCACTATCTCCAGAGAGTGCTAGATTCTTGACTGGGGAAGAGGCACTGTTGAGGGAGTGAGCCACTGTATTTTCTGGCATTCTGGCCAGTTTACTTACCTACAAATAAATCCATTGATATATATGTGTGGTGATATGCATGCATGATATATACCTGGTATCTGCTTTTATACATTTTTATAAAATTATGCATTTAGAGTGAACTTGCACCAGTGTGTCTACATGGAAGCCAAATTCATAACCTGAAACACGCACGACCAGCGGCTCTCAAAGGTGGCCATCCTTATAAACTCGTCTCAGACGTTGAGGAGATGAGTCATCCTTCTGGGAAAAGGGCATCAGCTGTCAGGCTGTGTTTCCTCTTTGCTTTCTCATTTAGAATACAGATGTGCTTTAGAGACAGGGACAAAAAGCAGAATATGTTTCTTTTCATGTTGTTTGTCTCTTTTCATAATTGAAAGCAATGGTTTGTTCCTCAAATAGATGCTGGGCTGCTAACTAGGCTAATTTGTACAGCCTGATGGGAAATGAGGTGTTCATGATTTTGACAGTGTGTCTTCTTCTGACCTTGTGTAGGGATTAAAATGTACATCCTGTTCGCTTTAGGTAAGAACGTAGTGCCCACAGCATCTTCCTCAACCTTGACCCCCTGGGCTAGTTTTTCCTCCCTGACCCTCAGCCAAAGTCACCTGAGTTTTATGCTCCTTAGTGCCTAGTGTACAGAGACAGAGCAGATAAGCAACTGAGCATCTCAGGGCAGGTAAAGATGAGCTAGGATTTGAATATAAACCATTTCATTCTGATGTCCATATCCACTCTATGGCATTTTGCTCCTTATTGAACACAGTTTTTACTTTTTAGGTCTATTTGTATGCCCATTTGATTGCTACTTAATACATTCTTGTGCTTGGTCACTCAGTCATGTCCGACTCTTTTGCAGCCCCATGCACTGTAGCCCGCCAGACTCCTCTGTCCATGGGATTCTCCAGGCAAGAATACTGGAAGGGGTTGCCATGCCCTCCTCCATAACATACACATACGTGTGCGTATATATGAGTGTATACATTCCCTTAGATGTCCTTTATTGGTGATGTATACTCTGCCTATTAAAAAGTGGTCTAAGATGATTTGCTTGATATTAAAACTAAGGACAGTTGGAGAACGTGAATTTTACAAATGGGATGGGGAGGAGATTGTACCAGAAGTCGAGGGCAAGGTGGCAAGATGTTCGTGACATGCAGGATCCTATTTCCCCGATCACAGATCCAACCCAGACCCCTTTCGTTGGGATGGTGGAGTCTTAACCACTAGACTACGAGGCACGTCCCATATCATGACTTCTTATACAGATGTCTAAGCGCAGCGTCTATGTGCTGAGTGCTGAACTTATGAATCAGTGTCTCATTCAGTTCTGTATCTTGCTATCCTTTGGCTCAAGGGTTTTTAGACTTTAGCTGCTCAGCAAGTGCTGCCTGAACGAGTGAACTTGCAGGTGTCTGTGTCATCTGTGTGCTGATGCTATGCTTCCGTCAAAGGAGGGATGTACATGCACGGGTCCTGGGGTGGAAGGAGCTCAGAGCATTGGAGGGTCCAAAGGAAGACCAGGGTGCTGCGGGCGTGGAGGGGGATGGCCAGAGAGGTGATACGCTCAGAGAGATGAGCCGGACCAGATCTTACAGGGCTTTTCCTGCCCTATTAAGGAACTGGGAATTCAAGGCTCCATTTCAAATGAAGCATTTTGAGTGTGCTAACAGTCCTCTGAAGATTCTCTCCTGAAACTGCCTCCGAGCTGCCATAATTTTGAAAACTGTGTTTATGTGGCAGCTGCTGCCAGGAGCTTTGTGTTTTGTGATTACTCGTCTCGCTAACAGCTGTCAGTTCCTTCTCGAACTCTGTTTACCTAATTTGGTTAGGCTGGTATGCAGCCGAATGGGCTTTGATATGATAAATGGTCCATAAAAGCGAGAGGAGAAGGCATACAACACTCATTCCATTCTATCCAAGAATAAAGAAAAAGGTTACCAGCTGTGAAAAACCACCAGATTAGAAGCAGACTTCTGATTGTCAGCCTGCTGGGAGATAATCTTGTCAGCATGACCTGCAGGAGTGGTAATAATTTGCAATTATGTACCAGCCATTCTCTTGGGACGCACAAACACATTCTAAATATTTCTCGAATCTCAACGAGGCAGAGATGATGGGATATTATCATTTTGCAATTAAAAAGTCATCTTAAAAAGAACCATTTTAATAATCTTTCTCAGGCTGCGCATTTGGAAAACTTCTCAAAGCAGCAGTTTGGGTAGGGAAATGAGTACGTGATCTTGTTCCCCGGACACCTAAAAGCTTGGTGACTGCATGTGTGTGTCTGTGCTGGTCTGTCTGTTAAATTCTGGAGCAGTGCCTTTTTAGTGCTGAATTATGAGGTGTGTTGGATGGAGCAAAAGCACTATAACCCACTCATCCTTCAGGACCATCCTAAAGATCGAGAGAAATCATGGTGGCCAACTCCTCGTTAATGTCATTCCAAGAACTTTCCACAACCTTACTCACATGCTGCTGAGCAAAATGTTTCCTTTTTCCTTGTTGTTCTTTCAAAAACCCTTCTAGAATAGAGACCGTGAGGTTTTTCAGTTACTAATGACAGCCAGACCTCTGTGCCAGGGATTATGGCAAGGGCTCCTGCGAGGAGCCCCCAGAAATGTCGATTCTAATCTTGGTTTTGGAAACCACTCACAGTGTGTGCCTTTAGGACAGTCACTTAATTCCTGAAATTTTTTTCCCTTTATCTAAAATGTGTGTCTTCTAAGAGTGTTGAGAATACCGAACAAGGTAACATAAGTAAAAGCAGTTTGAAAATCACAAAGGGATACACACATTTCCGAGGAAGGACTTTTACCATGTTATTTGGGACAGAGGCATAAATTCAGGCAATCTGACCTGTTTTCTATGCTGACCCATAAATAAGCACTGCCCCATTATCCATGTCTATGCCGCCTCAAACTGGAAGGCCACGTCCATACTCCCTTCCCTTCTGTTGTTCACCCGTCATGATTGCTATTGATCATCATCTCAGAATCCGTGCAAAGCTGAGTCTGTCTTGGTTCAACACTCTTGACAGCCAATTATGGTTACAACAGTGGTCATCTGAAAGGAAATGAAACCTTCCAAGGACCCCTAGTACTTCTTAGTAGCTCTTCCAATGCCCCTGAAACTTACAAAGGGGGAGACTAGAAAGACTATGTAGTTTTCTAGAAATTTAGCGTCTAGGGAGGGTCCCTGGTGGAAGGGTATGGGAGTGTTTACCCAACATTGTGTTTGTCTCAGCCATGCAGCCAGGACCTGTAGCACTAGTGCTGACCAAAAGCCTTCAAACAGAAGGGACCTGGGCCAGAACAGAAGCGACCTGGGCCAAAGCATGGAAGGTCTCCCCTCGGTCTCTTACTGCTGGGAAGGCCATGAGTCCCACAGGCTCAGCTACCAAATGGTAAAGTCTTCAGTATCTCTGGATGCTGGGGGACAGTTTGCTTGGGTTGCAAACTTTATAAACAAGTTATGACAAACTGAGCAGCTTAAATAACAGAATCATGTGGACAGAGAGTTCTGGAACCTAGAAGTATAAGATCGAGGTGTTCCCAGAGTTGGTTGCTTCCAAGGGCTGTAAGGAAGACTCTGATCCATGCCTGGTTGTTGGCTGGCCATCTTTGCATTCCTTGGCATGTAGAAACATCACTCCATCTCTGCTTTCATCTTCACCTGGCTCTCTCCCTATGCTATCTCTTGTTGCCAAACTTTCCCTTTTAATAAGGACACCTGTCATATTGGGTTAAAGGCCCACACGTCTCTAGGCAACTTCATCTAAACTACCTGCGTGATGACCTCACTTCCAGATAGGGTCATATTCTGAGGTCAGGACGTCGATACGGACATTAGGGAAGATACAGTGCAAACCTGAGATGGTGTTGATCCACACTGACGCATTAGATGAGTTAAACATACCCTTTTGTTTTAAGCGACTGAGATTTGGAGGTTGTTTTCTCAGCATTGTCTCACTTGCCCTACTTAATGACAGAAGTTTCAATTATATGCACACAGTCAGGAATCACCTTGCCCTGGGGGTGGAGGTGGGGCATGAAGTTTAGAGCCGCCTTTCCCTGAGGTGTGAGTGCTTTGTGGGTTGGTGATGACTCTTAACCTCTGCACAGTCTCGTAGAACCGGAGTTACCTGACTGGCCACCTGAACCAGGTCATGCCTCAGACCATGCCAAAACCTGGTCCGTCATGATTCACTTTTAGCTTTCTGAGAAGCATCATAAAGCAAAGAGAGGAAGAAAAGAAAAATACTCTTTTCTTGGGACCAAAGGGTGCATAATTCATTTATTAGCACTATGGAGACAGAGAAGTGTCTCCAGGGATCTTCCAGTTCAGATGACTCAGCTACAGATGAGGAAATTGCCAGAAGGGGCCACTTGTCCAAGGCTGCAGGGTTAATAAGAGGCAGAGCTGGAGGAGTCTTTGAGCAAGTGACTGAGCAAATATGCTTTTAGGCTTTGAGCACTGCTGTGTTTAAATGCTTCCAAAGTTCACGTGTTAAAATCTGTTACCCAGTGTCTTGGTGTCAGGAGGTATGGGAGTATGCTAACCTATATACAGTTGTATATCCTGCTTTTTAAAAAAAACCCACTGAACTTTATATAGCATGAACTTTTTCCAGATCTTTTTTTTTTTTAAATACTGTTTTAATAGTTGAATACAACTTGCATTCTGATGGACTGAAATTTGAGTAGGTTCTTGTTTTCTGAGTGGAGGCTGAGAATATGATGTCATTAAAGTTATTCTTTCTCAAAGGATGTTGATGTTGGGGAATGACACTGATGCTAGTTAGAACCTCTAAAAAAGTGCCTTTTCATCTCTGTCTGCCAAAGAGTAGGATTCTTTCTCTTCCATTCAGTAGGGTAAATAGTTGCTGACTTTTCTTGTATTTAATATGGAATATGAGCTGCAGTTTACACTCTCATGTATTTTCATTTTGAATCAAGTGTGCCCCCTCGTTACATGAGGGGGAGCAGCATAAAGTGGGATTTTTGAGCATGGAATACAGGGGTTTGAACCCCAGCTCCATTCTTTGTATGCTGTGTGACTAGGGGCTACTTTCTTATCCTCTTTGGTCCTTACTTTCCTCATCTGTAAAATGTGAATAATCCAGTGATTTTCCCATAGGGTTGTTTTGTGGATTAAATGTAATGATAGACATAAAATTTTAGTGAGACCTATCACGCGAAGAGTTGACTCATTGGAAAAGACTCTGATGCTGGGAGGGATTGAGGGCAGGAGGAAAAGGAGACGACAGAGGATGAGATGGCTGGATGGCATCACAGACTCAAAGGACGCGAGTCTGAGTGAACTCCGGGAGTTGGTGATGGACAGGGAGGCCTGGCGTGCTGCAGTTCATGGGGGTCGCAAAGAGTCGGACACGACTGAGTGACTGAGCTGAACTGAACCGAAACAAATAGTAAGACTTTAATCAGTGATGAATATTCTCCTTCTTCTCCTTTTTGTCCTCAGCTTCACAATTTATTTTGATATTTTCTCTCCTGAGCATGAAAACCTCTCAAAAAACAAAAGATCTCCTATGACGTATATCTTGATTAATCTTCACTGGGCATTGTGTCTCATACTTAGATGCAGTTGCTTAATACATGTTTATTGATTATTTCATAAGTTTTCTTTTTGCCATCTCTATAAATAGACGGTAAATATGTTTACTCTGAAGGCTATGTCCCAGGCATTGCTACAAGAAACAGATTCACTGTTTACACAGTAGTGGTACAGTCACACTCGATTATTTTACTAATTGATTTCTCAAACATAGCAACTAGTGTACATTTTCAAATCATCCTGTGCCCTCATCCGTCTGAACTGAATGCTGCCCAGTTGCCCCCCTCCCCCACCCCAATCAGGAAGCCCAGAGTCCAACATCTCTTTTGTCCTATTGTGCACTCACCATTGGGCTAACTCTTCTATTTTTAGCACAGAGTAATTTCACAAGACTTTACCTGCCTGATTGCTTTTGTTGATGTGGACTGGTGAATCTCCAGTTGGAGCAGCAGTGTTTTTCTGGTCTTTGCAATTTCAGTAATATCCAAATGAGAAGGAAATTTAATTTTGTAGGGGAACTCTGTACTGAAATATACAAATCATCCCTTTCAGGTATGTCTGGTAAAGTAAGTCTGTTAGCCTGAGAGGCCTTTCTCATCACTTCTTCCTTCCTCTTGTTGAAATCAAGGAAAATGGGTGCTATTGTATCTCTAAGAAAGCATGCAACCATCCAGCTGCAGTGATGAGACTGGCAAAGTCTGGTGCTGGGGCCTGGCCATGCCCTTGTTGCTGAACCCAAGTTCGTGTCCCCGAGGGACGAAAGTTAGTTAAGTGTTAGTCACTCAGTCGTGTCTGACTGTTTGTGACCTCATGAATTGTAGCCCAACAGGCTCCTCTGTTCATGGAATTCTCTAAGCAAGAATGCTAGAATGGGTAACCATTCCCTTCTCCAGGGCGTCTTCCCAACCCAGGATTGAACCCAGATATCCTGCATTGCAGGCAGATTCTTTACTGTCTGAGCCACTGGGGAAGCCCCAGTGGACAATGAGGCCACACAAGTTGAAATGTTGAATTCCGGAGCAGAGAAAGGTTTATTTCTTTCAGGGCCATGCAAATAGAACAGTTTGGCGCCTGCTCAAAAGGCCAGATGTGCCCAGGGAAGAAGCTTTGATAGAAGCCACATTTGGGGAGAGGGCTGCAGGTGCATGACCGTCCTCTGATTGGTTGGTGGTAAGATAACAGGATGGCCTTCCAGGAATCTCCACCATCAGCCTTCTGGTTCCAGCCATTCTGGGCTTGTGCTCAGCCTTCAGTTACCATCCTCTCCCTGGGCGGGGGTCTTTGTTCCTATAGAAGAATTCAGAGGTCTGTAACAGACTTGTAAGCACAGCCCTCCCCCCACCAGCGTGAGCAGGCCCCACCGCTGCACTGTTTTTCTTTCTGTATTCCCTCACTCCCCTAATTAGTAGCTGTTTGGATCTGCCGGTTGGAAATCAGGGAAGGTCTAGGAGGCCGAAGCAAGCAGTGGGGCACTCAGAAAGGTCTTCTTCTTGGGCGGGCTCTGCAGGGTCCTCCTCGGCTTCACCCTTCCCACTTCTTAGCCTTCTCCTCACTTCCACCTTTGCACTTGTTCTCTTTTTTCTGTTTCGTTCCTTCCATCAAAAATGGAGGCATTCTCCATGGTCCAATTCAAGATTCACACTTTTGGACAGAAAAAAAGAGGTAGCTGCCTCAGGGCTCCTGACAACTCCTGATTGCAGTTATTGCTAATTATCTTAACCATGAAATTAACATCTCTATTTTCTGATTAGCCTAACTAATGAAGTTGTGATTTCCTTGATTTAGCCAGGATTTCTGTCTGTCTGAAGTAGTAATCCCCTGCTTTTTTTTTTCCCATAGCCCTGTACTGGTCTGAAATTTCATTATAGATTTTTACATTTATTTGTTGTCTGTCTAACCCACTCGAGTATCAGCACTATGGGAGAAGGGCTTATTTGAATTTACTGCTGTATCTCCAGCACCTGAATAGCATGTGATATGTAGTTGGTCCTCAATAAACCTTTATTGAATGAACGAATGAATATATTGGGTTGGCCAAAAAGTTCATTTGGATTCTTCAGTAAGATGTTGTGGAGAACCCAAATGAACTTTTTGGCCAACCCAATGTTTGCAAGAATTGACTAGTGTGCAGTAGGGGACAACAGAGGACGAGATGGCTGGATGGCATCACCGACTCAATGGACCTGCATCTGAGCAAGCTCTGGGAGTTGGTGATGGACAGGGAAGCCTGGTGTACTGTGGTCCATGGGATCACAAAGAGTCGGACACCACTGAGCGACTTTCACTTTAAATATTTGCAACAACTGACTAGCGTACGAGATAAAAGTACTCAGCCCCTTCTGTCTCTCTTGCTTAAGAAAACTGTGGCAGTGGCAATAAAAACAAACCCAGAGGTGCTATACCTTCCTCATCCTCTACTTCTCACAGCAGGTCAAGTCCTATGTTCAAAATACAGCTTGTCCCTGACCATCTCCATCTCCACGGCTGCTGCCCAGACCTGATCCACTTTCATTTCCCCACGTGGAGGAATGGCCTAGTGCCCCTGAATTCTTCCATTTCAACCTGGCAGCCAAAGGGGTCTTCTTAAATTTGAACTACATCTGGGCAGTCTACTTAAAATCCTGCAGACCCAGAACCCTCGGCAGATAATCCAAACTGATATCAAGGCCTTGGAGGCCCAGCATGACCGGCCCTTGCTTTATTGCTCAGTGTCACCTCGTGCCTCTCTCTTTAAAGCTGTCAGCATTGCATCCCTGGGTGCCTTTTTCTTTTAGGCATGTATTCCTCTGACCCTCTTCTTCGGCTGCCCTCTTCCACTTTTAAGAACCCTGAAATTACACTGGGCACACTTGTATAATCCAGGCTAATCTCACTATTTTTATTTTTGAGCTAAATATTTTTTGTAAGGAAAATTATAGTTGATTTACAGTGCAGTGTTAATTTCAGACATACAGCAAAGTGATTCAGTAATACATACACACACATATATATTTCTGTTGTTTTTAATATCCTTTTCCCTTACAGGTCATTACAACATATTAAATATAGTTCCCTCTGCAATACAGTAGGTTCCTGTTGCTTTTCTATTTTATGTATAGTAACGTGTGTATGTTGATGCCAATAATCTCACTATTTTAAAGTCAGCAGATTAGTACTTTTAATTCCATCTGTCACCTTATTCCCCTTGCCAAGTAATTTAACATATTCATAGGTTCTGGGGATTAGGAGATGAATGGTTTAAGGGACCATTATTCTGCCTTAAATAAATAAATGGCCAACTGGCTTAGAAATTCTTTGTTTGTAAATGACTGCATTTAAATTTCTCTTGTTGCTTCGCAAGTCTACCCAAGCCAGGCCAACATTCGGGCTCAGTAATCACAGTAATGGGAACTTTCTGACTCCTAGAGAAATGCAGCAGGCTCAGACAGTCCTTTTAATTATCAGCCTTAGACGAGGACCCAGAGACTGTCCAGGTACTAGGTGAAGAGTTTTCTCAAGATATAATTAAATATCTAATATTCTTTGGAAGGTATGAGATTTATAGTTGGTGCCCCTGGAACTGGCACAGTCTCTCGCGGAGTGAAAATGTGGGCATTATAAACGTCTGTACCTAAGGTGATTCTAGCCGAGGTGATTAATTTCTGGAAGATTAATACAGGGAAGCCGAAGGTCATGTTTTGCAATCAAGTAGACTTCTCTTGCCTCAGCCTGTATTGAATTCCAGCCTTGGAATGGAAAAAAAATTATGGAGATAGATATTTCACGAGTCCCATATACACAGTACATCCTCACCTCAGAGGTAAAGGAGTAAAATGAAGTGGTATGGTTTTTGGGAAAAGCTGCTGAAGCCCAGCCTCCCATAATGTCACATGCTTTTCTCAAGGACAACACAGCAAAGATGTTCGATGGTGGGATGGATTTTTCTTGGAGAAGACCTGGAGTCGAGCTGTCATAGCTCAGGCTATTTTTAGTGGTGATGCTTTAAAAACTTAAGGAGCCCGTCTCCCCTCGCCAGGCTCCAGCACAGGGTTGCTATGCAACAGGCCCATCGCCCTGGTGGCTCGCCCACTCTTTCCTCCCAGATATTCAGTGGACTGGACTTTGGCAGAAACCGAACAAGAGCGTGGGGCCTGAAAGGAAGAGCAGCAGCTTTGGAATCTCTCAGACCAGAGTCCTGGCTTCACTGTTCCCAGCTGTGTGGCCTTGGGCAGATATCTGTATCTCCCTGAGCCTCAGTTTCACCATGTGTGAAATGCAGATTCTGTTAGTATCTAACTCATAAGATTATTGCAAGGATCAAATGTGATTCTATATGTGAAGCATTTAAAACAGGATGGTTCTGTTACTGAGTCCAAGCTCATACTGATCACCATGCGACAGGCCAATAAAGAGTAGAGAGATGAGATGTTAGGGCGAGGAATAGCAACTTTATCCAGAAAGCTAGCAGACCGAGAAGATGGTGGACTAGTGTCCCAAAGAACTATCGTCTCCACCTTAGGATTCAAGCTTCTTTTATTCCAAAAGGGGAAGGGGTGTGGCTGGTTGTTGTAAACTTTTTAGTGCCAGAAGAATCCTTTGATCTTGCAGCTGTTCATGCAGTCAAGTACAAGGTTTTTGTAAACCTCCAGCAAGACAAATGATATTCTCTCTTTTGCAACTTTTTATCTCTATATGAATGAAAATTGTGATAACCTTTAAAGGTCAAGCCTGGCAGTCAGAGCCTTGAGAATGGGCTGTTATGTATATTTCAGGCTTGTTCTTCTCTGTTACAGTTTCATAAAATAGCAGTCTGTTACATGGTGCACAAAATGAGTTGATAAAGTCATGTGGGTAAAATCGAGGAAATCCTTTTGATTAAAACTTTAGTGCCCCTTCTGCCTCTTCTGTTTATTAGACTCTATCGTAAGAGGTTTTTCTACAAAACCAAAAATAAAACAACAACAGTGAGCATATGATGAGTACAAGTGTTCATAATTAGAGACACTGTTCCATTGATTTTTACAAAGAACCCTGTGACTTCATGGCTTTGCTGCCTGGGCATCATAGAGAAGCCTGAGTCGTTCTGAAAGTAAGGTCCTGCTGCCTCTCTACGTGAGCTTCCCTGATTTCTCAAGTGGTAAGAATCCACGTGCAATGCAGGAGACACAGGAGACGTGTGTCCTGTAGGAGGAAATATCAACCCACTCCAGTATTCTTGGCTGGAAAATCCCATAGGGGAGCCTGGCGGGCTGCTGTCCATGGGGTCGAAAAAAGTTGAACATGACTGAGCATCAAGACCCTCCCCCCCGCCACACACACACATCTCTTATGTGTGTTTTAGGGCCACTGGGACAGAGTAAGCCGTGGACCACTAAATTCTCATTAAGGCTCTCGGCTCTTTAATCCTCATCTAGAGAATGAGAGAGAATGAGCTTTGCATGTCTGTGCTTAGTTGCTCAGTTGTGTCCAACTCTTTGCGACCCCATGGACTGTAGCCCACCAGGTTCCTCTGCCCATGGGGATTCTCCAGACAAGAATAATGGAGTGGATTGTCATGCATGTCTGTCCACCAATAAAAATAAGCTCCTTCATCTGTAAAGCTCTTCGCAGTTTGTAGGGTACTTTCACGCAGATGATAACACCGATTGCTCGCAATGTGCCTGCAGAGTCCTGTTTGCTTTTTAAGTGTTGTAATAGTTAAATAACACTAACCATGTGTGTGTGTGAGGGGGCAGGGAAGAGGGACTGTTCTCAAATAAATGCAAGGGGTTGGGTTTATGGAAATGCCGCTGCACAAGATGATAAAAGATCCCAGTGCTAGTACTGATTTTGCCAAGAACACTGTGGTCTTCAACACTGCTTATTCTACCTGGTTTGGCCTGACCCCTGGCAAACCACATTTCCTCAGCCCCCATCACATCCTGAGGACCTATTTTTAAAGTGACCTTATGCCCTGAGTTTTCTCGAGCAATGCTCATTCCAGTATCCTGTCTTGATTTCCAGCTATGTAGCCAAATCTGCACCCCAACTTTTGGTTTTGAAAATATAGTCCTTGTGATTCTGCCCCAGCAAGAACACATAAATGGTTGGTTTGCTTAACTGATACTCTGTGTGTCTCAATGGGGCTTCCCTGATAGCTTAGTTGCTAAAGAATCCGCCTGTAATGCAGGAGACCCCGATTCGATTCCTGGGTCAGGAAGATCCACTGGAGAAGGGATAGGCTACCCACTCCAGTATTCTTAGGCTTCCCTTGTGGCTCAGCTGGTGAAGAATCTTCCTGCAATGTGGGAGACCTGGGTTCTATCCCTGGGTTGGGAAGATCCCCTGGAGGAGGGAAAGGCTACCCACTCCAGTATTGTGGCCTATCGAATTCCATGAACTGTATAGTCCATGGGGTCACAAAGAGTTGGACACAACTGAGTGACTTTCAGTATGTCTTAGTGGTTCTTAAGTTTGGGGAGTGGGGAGTCATGGAACTTTGGGAATTTGGTGAAAGCTATGGTTCATCATCTTAGAAAAATGTACAAGGGCGTAGATATGGGAAAATTTTCATTTTTCTTTAGAACATTTCAGACACCCTCTCAAGCCCATTCCAATGCAGGACATAATTGGATTCATGGACTCCAGATTAAGAATTCTTGCTGTAGATGGCAGATGCTGAGATACAGCTAGAGAGATGAACCATTTTTCTATATACAGCTTATCAATATGCCACCCACCACCTTAGCAATTTTACTTATGCCCCAGCTGCAGAGCATAGGTGATTTTTCACCCATGGAGGCAGAGTATAGATGAATGGGCTTGTATGTGTTCTGAACATAAGCAGTGTTTCATTTTGTCTAGTCATACTTTCCCAATTAATATGGTCAGATCCTCTTCTCCACGGACATCAATTTGCTTGTATGTGCTGCTGCTGCTGCTGCTGCTAGGTAGCTTTAGTTGTGTCTGACTATGTGTGGCCCCATAGACGGCAGCCCACCAGGCTTCCCCATCCCTGGGATTCTCCAGACAAGAATACTGGAGTGGGTTGCCATTTCCTTCTCCAATGCATGAAAGTAAAAAGTGAAAGTGAAGTCGCTTAGTCATGTCCGACTCTTAGAGACCCCATGGACTGCAGCCTACCAGGCTCCTCTGTCCATGATTTTACAGGCTTGTATGTTAGTTACTCTTAAATAGAGAGAGAGAGAAAGATGAATAAATGGCTTTTTTAACAGCAGAGCACATGTTTTCAAGTTTCTAAAACTGGGAAGAGACCTTGAGGTCTTTTCATCTGAGACATGAAAACTCTGTCTACATTATTCAATGAATGAAATAAGCCTGTTGCATCATTTCAGTAAGCTCACACCCTGTTTGCATATGACACACTTAGAAATAGCCTTGAGTTCATAGAATATGTTCTTTTTGCCACTTTTATTGAATCAAGTGGCTTTCATAGTCTACCTGCCCTTATTTTTTTTTCTATCACTAGTTAGAAAATGAAATGGTTCTCCACTATAAGAGAACGACGGAGTCGTGTGAGTATAAATAGCAAATAACTTCTACCTAAGTCTCAAGGGCCTGTATGGGGAGTGTGGCATTGGTGACAGGCTGGTTGCTCGGGCCCCATCTTAACTGGATAGAAGCTGCATAGCTCTAACAGCCGTGGCCACGAGGAATGCAGATGTGTGTGACTGAACCTTCTGGTAGGAGAAGCTGGAAACTGGGAATTGCTTGGACACCTGTTGACTTTAAAATTTTTGACCATCTTGTTTTCTGCATTTGTTTGCTTTTGTTTATTTTATACTGTGCAACCCAAAGGAAACACATCTGCAGACCAAATCCTGCCAGTTCGCTGCTACTTTGTGATTTTTAATCTGGTCCAGTACCTCATTTCATAGGTCACAGTGCTACGGAGAAAAGGACATCCGTGTTTACTCAATGAACAAAAATGTTAAGGCATTGAAACCAGGTCTCCTGACTTTCCATTTATTTCAATTCCTTTTCCACCACGCTGTTCCATGAATTTCATTCTCTCTAGCCATTTCGGCTTTGTTGAGGGGGTGAAAAAAATGTTGCCTGCTGTATCAGTAAACAAGGGATGTTGCAGCCATCAACCAGTCACGTTACAGCCACCCTGGCAGCGAGGCCTGAGGGAACTCAGGGAGAGACAGGATGCCCGCCATCAAGTCATCAGCCACCGCAGCCGCCGCCGACGGTGCGCCCTGAGGACACTGAGGGCAGGGAAACACAGGAGGCCCCCAGAGGTGCATTGAAATCAGTGAGCCCAGACGCTTGCATCTTCCCAAACACAGAGAAGCACGAGATTCATTAACCTGAGATATCTGACTTTCTGTAATTAACAGTAATCTTTTGAACTCTGACTACCAGATTTTTGTTGCAAAATCTCCTATATAGCCTGGCTCTCCCCTTACTTTTTTAGAGCAGTCCCTCAGAGTTATCTGAGAGGCTGTGTCTAGGGCTCAAATCCTTAGTTTTGTCTCCAAAATAAAACACAATTCTCAACTTTTAGGTTGTGCTATATGTATTTTTTTTCAGTTGACAAGGGCAAAGAGCATCAGTAAATTTAAGCTATATGAGTGGAACTCTGAATCCTGAAGACATTCTTCAACCAAGGGCCAAAGGTTTGAGGGTCTCCTGGGTGATATTCAAGTACACAGCAAGCACATTATTTCTGGCAACAAGAACAGGCAGTAAGAACCCTTCACACAACTTTCTTCTGTGCTCCACCACAGCATGCTCTCCCTGCAGATAATTTGCCTTAAAACATACTGTATTTGGAGACTCATTAAGCCATAAATCAATTACTCTCCAGAGCACCCAATATCAAATTTATTCAAATCAAATCGTTTTGGTGGTCTGAAACTGGAGGCTCTTGCAAGGCTGCAGGATTTTATTATAGCAGAAAACATAAAATAGCTCTTCAGCCTGATAAAAATCATTGAAAATGGGGAAGGGTTTGTCAGTATTTCGATTTAGGGCTTTAACGTGGTCTGGGGAATCGATAGAGCATGACCTTCTTTGATAACATTTGGAGCAATTGATTTTTTATATCCTGCATGATGACTGGCTAGACATTCAGTCCTGGAGGGAATAAACAAAAAAGATGAAAATTATAAAGAATGTTCATTTCAAATGTCAGAATGGGCAAGAATTCATGCAAGAATTAAGGTAAAGGGGAAAAGGCCATGAGCCACTGTTTTTAGGAGATGGTTATGACAGGATTGCAGAAACAAGCAGAACAGCCTTCTCTGTTGAAACAGTTTAATTTTGTAAAGATGTTTGGTTCATGATCAGAAAAAGCCTTGATTGTAAAATCTTTGGACCTGTGCCAGTCTTTTTCACCTATGTCAACCAGTCATTTAGCATAGGACCTGGTGCTTAGTAAGTGCGTGATACATACTCAAAGCCTTTTATTTTTAATTTATTAAGTGCCTGCTCTCTTTCTTTGGAGGGGAGAGGTTTCTTCCAACTGCCAGAAAAAAATTATAGAGTTGAAAATACCTCAAGTACCACTGATGCAGGCAAGCATTGATCAAAAACATAATGTGCTCTTAAGTGTGAACATCAAGAAAAAATAGACACACATTTACTCCTGCGAATCCTAGGCTTTCTGCTCTGCTGCTCTGCTGAAGCTTCTTTGGTGGACCCCGTAGCATTCCTGGAGCTATTTTCATTCATAAACAGCAGTCTGACTGTGCCTTGTGGGGAGATGGAGGCTGGGGTCTCCTACGCCACCGTCTTGATCCAAACCACGCTGTGTTGAATGTGCCATCTGTTTTCTGTTGAGAGACTAACAGATAAACCGTGATCACACTAGGAAATCTGCTCAGAGAAGGATGCTGTTAGAACTGGGGAAAGTATCTATTTAGTAACCTTAAAACTTAGGGAAAAAAAAGAAAGAAATCAGGATGGTAGTTTTAAAGTGATGTCTCTGCGGACTCATCATGGATGGTGCGGAGTGGGGATTCAGAGTTCAGGGGGTGGCTGCCATCGCCCAAGTCAGGAATCACGGGAGGGAACCTGAGACCAGGGGGCTGGCGCTCAGAGAGATGGAGAGACATGTGTGGGCTCAGAGATGCTTAGCAGGTAGAATCTACAGTGTGTGTGTTGGAGAGAATTGCGGAGGGAGAAGAAGAAGAAATTGCCAATGGGGTTTACTGGGTTTCTGGGTTGTCCATTTGATTGGACAGTGTTATTGTTTACTGAGATAGAGGACCATGGAGGAGGGTATATGGAAGGGCAAGGGCCATATGTTCTATTTTGGATACACTGAGTTTTTAGTGTCTGACAAACCTAGACAGCATATTAAAAAGCATTACTTTACCAACAAAGGTCTCTATAGTCAAAGCTATGGTTTTTCCAGTGGTCATGTATGGATGTGAGAGTTGGACCATAAAGAAAGCTGAGCACTGAAGAATTAATGCTTTTGAACTGTGGAGTTGGAGAAGACTCTTGAGAGTCTCTTGGACTGCAAGAAAATCAAACTAGTCCATCCTAAAGGAAATCAGTCCTGAATATTCATTGGAAGGACTGATGCTGAAACTGAAGCGCTAATACTTCGGCCACCTGATGCGAAGAACTGATTCATTGGAAAAGACCCTGATGCTTCACAAGATTGAAGGCAGGAGAAGGAACGACAGAGGATGAGATGGTTGGATGGCATCACTGACTCAATGGACATGAGTTTGAGTAAAGTCAGGGAGCTGGTGATGGACAGGGAGGCCTGGTGTGCTGCAGCCCATGGGGTCTCAAAGAGTTGGACATGAATGAGCGACTGAACTGAACTGAACTGACTGGGAATGTCAAGTGGTATACCCCAGTGCAGGAAAGTTATAAAAGTCAAAGAAGAGGTCAGGGCTAAGCATATCAATCCTGGTATACTCAGTCTGCAGATTGAACTCACACCTGTGCGCATGGGTCAGTTCTCCTACCAAAAGGTTACCAATTGTTAGTCGCTCAGTCCTCTCTGACTCTTTGCCACCCTATGGACTGGTAGCATGCCAGGCTTCTCTGTCCATGGGATTCTCCAGGCGAGAATACTTGAGTGGGTTGCTATTCCCTTCTCCTGGGGATCTTCCTGACCCAGGGACTGAACCCACGTCTCCTGCATTGCAGGCGAATTCTTTACCATCTGAGCCACCATTGAAGCCACAAAGGGGTACAGAGCAGTTTCTCATTCTCAGAACCGTTGACAGTCCTGTGCTGGGTTGTTCCTTGCTGTGCAGCCGGCCTGTGCGCTGTGGGATGTTTAGGAGCATCCATGACTCAGCTTCCGTACACTACATGCCAGTAGCACTCTCTGCCAGTTGTGACTGCCAGGATGTCTCCAGCTGTTCCCACCTGTCCCCTGGGGTGAGGGGCGGGGAGTGCAAAATTGCCCCTGGTCGAGAACCACAGGTGTGAGGTAGCGGTGGTGAGCTGAGGTTTTGGTAGCTGACTTGGCTGTCTAGGATGAGCCCAGGGTTGGATAAATGTGTGGAACAGAGGCAAGTGCAGGAGGTGGTACATTTGTAGCTTTAATGCAAGAGCTTGAGCAAATCGTGTAGAGGCGAGTCTGGCTCATATTAAGTATTGTCATTTTTTTGGCATTACTGAGAAGTGGATAGGATCTAGAAGTAAGCCCTGAAAAACTCCACCAGGAGGAAGAGCCAACAGTGAAGACAGAGCTAGTGAATGAGTAGCTGGAAGGTAGGTGGAGAGATGAGGTGACAGGATGTCACAGGAGTAAGGAGAGGATGGGATGCCAGTGGAGGGGGCTCGGTGGACTTCTCACCCCGTCTGCAAAGTCTGAGCTCCTGTGTGCCCATCACCACCTTTCCCCTACACTTGGGACTAGGAGAAATCAATACGATATAGTATTAAGACAAAGTACTCTGTAATGTCCTTGTTCAACTAATTGGAGTTTACGGTCTAGGAATCTAGATCTCATGGTCTTAATTGATGCTCAGAATGTATTTATGACATTTTGATAAAGAGTTTTTTCTTGGTCTCAAGCTGATGTTCATTTTCAAACAAATTTTTTTTCTAATTTATTTAGTTTTGGCTGTGCTGGCTCTTCACTGCTGCACAGGCTCGGGCTTCTCACTGCAGCAGCTTCTCCTGTTGCAGAGCATGAGCTGTGGGACATGTGGGCTTCAGTAGCTGCAGTTCCTGGGCTTAACGCACACACAGGCTCAGCAGCTGTGGTGCACGGACTTAGTCGTGCCAAGGCACGTGGGATCTTCCCAGATCAGAGATCCAACCCATGTCTCTTTCTCGGGCAGACTGACTCTTTACCACTGAGACACCAGGGAATTTAATATTGTAAAGAAACATACATTTCAACTGAAATTACAAGCTGGAATTGTGAGCTTGACATTGATAGCCTGTGGTGAGCGATGTTGGATTTGTGATCTCCGAAGAAGAAGATTTAGCTTTGGGACCGGGGACCAGGCTTGATCACTCAAGAGCTTTAGTGTAGCAGAGTTTTATTAAAGTGAAAAAGGGACAGAGAAAACTTCTGACATAGACATCAGAAGGGGGATAGAGTGCCCCCCTCACTGGTCTTAGCGAGGGAGCTGTATACTTTTTCAGTTCATTATTACAGTAAATCGAAAGAATGTCTCAAGGTTGTAAAGGTCTTACCAGAACCACTCCCACAATATACATTTTAAGATAACAGGATTCGTCAGAAGGTTCTCAAGAAGGAGAAATGTGTCCTCAAGCAGGATACGTTGTTGTTATATAATCCTTCAAAAAAAAAAAAAAAAAGTGAAGTCACTTGGTCCTGTCCGATTCTTTGTGACCCATGGACTGTAGCCCACCAGGCTTCTCCATCTATGGGATTTTCCAGGCAAGAGTACTGGAGTGAGTTGCCATTTCCTTCTCCAGGAGATCTTCCCAATGCAAAGATTGAACCCAGGTCTCCCACACTGCAGGCAGACGCTTTACCTCTGAGCCCCCAGTTCAGTTCAGTTCAGTTGCTCAGTTGTGTCCGACTCTTTGCAACCCCATGAATTGCAGTACGCCAGGCCTCGCTGTCCATCACCATCTCCCAGAGTTCACTCAGACTCACGTCCATCGAGTCCGTGATGCCATCCAGCCATCTCATCCTCGGTCGTCCCCTTCTCCTCCTGCCCCCAATTCCTCCCAGCATCTGAGTCTTTTCCAGTGAGTCAACTCTTCGCATGAGGTGGCCAAAGTATAGGAGCTTCAGCCTCAACATCAGTCCTTCCAATGAACACCCAGGACTGATCTCCTTTAGAATGGACTGGTTGGATCTCCTTGCAGTCCAAGGGACTCTCAAGAGTCTTCTCCAACACCACAGTTCAAAAGCATTCCATCGAGTCCGTGATGCCATCCAGCCATCTCATCCTCGGTCGTCCCCTTCTCCTCCTGCCCCCAATTCCTCCCAGCATCTGAGTCTTTTCCAGTGAGTCAACTCTTCGCATGAGGTGGCCAAAGTATAGGAGCTTCAGCCTCAACATCAGTCCTTCCAATGAACACCCAGGACTGATCTCCTTTAGAATGGACTGGTTGGATCTCCTTGCAGTCCACGGGACTCTCAAAGAGTCTTCTCCAACACCACAGTTCAAAAGCATCAGTTCATCTGCACTCAGCTTTCTTCAGAGTCCAACTCTCACATCCATACATAACCACTGGAAAAACCATAGCCTTGACTAGACAGACCTTTGTTGGCAAAGTAATGTCTCTGTGTTTTAATATGCTGTCTAGGTTGGTCATAACTTTCCTTCCGAGGAGTAAGTGTCTCTTAATTTCATGGCTGTGATCACCATCTGCAGTGATTTTGGAGCCCCCCAAAATAAAGTCTGACATTGTTTCCACTGTTTCCCCATCTATTTCCCATGACGTGATGGGACCAGATGCCATGATCTTCGTTTTCTGAATGTTGAGCTTTAAGCCAACTTTTTCACTCTCCTCTTTCACTTTCAACAAGAAGCTCTTTAGTTCTTCACTTTCTGCCATAAGGGTGGTGTCATCTTCATATCTGAGGTTATTGATATTTCTCCCAGCTCAAATATATAATCCTTAGTACAGAGTTTAATCCTTAATCCTTAGTACAGAGATTATATATATTATATATAATATAATATAAAACATATAAATATATATTATATAATATGTATTATATATTGTGTGTATTATATAATATTTAATATATAATATAATTATATATAATATAGTCATTATAATAATTTGAGGGGGAATGCAACAACTTTATTGAAAGAAAATTGCAATGTAATTTATCAAAAGCTTAAAAGGGGGAACTTAAAACACCTCCCCTCAAGTGCAGGACCAAGTGCAGAGTGGACTCTCTGGATGTTGTATTCAAACAGGGTGTGCCTGTCTTCCAGCTGTTTCCCTGCAAAGATCAGCCTCTGCTGGTCTGGGGGGATGCCCTCTTTGTCTTGGATCTTGGCCTTGACATTCTTGATGAGGTCACTGGGCTCCACCTCCAGGAAGATGGTCTTATGGTCAAGGTCTTCTCGAAGATCTGCATCCCACCTCTGAGGCAGAGGACCAGATATATATTGTAATATATATGATATATAATATAATATATAATAAAATATATAATTTTAGTAATTTATATTCATTATATTTATTGTATAATAATATAATACAAAATATATAATATAATGTATTATATATATATATTTAATATTAACACATACCATTATATATTATAAAAATATATAATATAATTATTTATATATTCATAATTATATAATAAATATATAATGTTAAATTATATATTATATAATATATAAAATAATATATAGTTTTACAAATATTATAATATACAATCCTATTATAGATATATAATCCTTAGCACAGAGTTTAAGCTGAGTTGTTTTGTTGTGTAATCATAAGCTCTAGACTCAAAGAAAAAAACGTTTTATGTGATTACGAGTAAGGAATGTAGAAAAAAAAATTTGTCTTTTCCTCTTCCTTGAGCATTCCAGACCCTTATCTCCTCTTCAAGAGCTCCAGACCCCTTTCTCCCCCTTGGGGATGCTGGACTTCCTACCTAGAAATCAACCTACCTAGAAATTGACTCTGTCAATGTGCTGGTTTGTTTTTACATAATACATGTTAAACTTCATACATGATTTTTAACATATAAAAGGCTCATCTATATGCCCCCTGCCTCACCTCAAGCGTGTAATGTCTCTCTCTGTTGATAAGGCTGTAGGTAGAGAGCGTGGAGGGTTATAAGTGAGTGCAGATATTTCCACATCCACGTTTTAGAAGCACCACTTAAGTGGCAGTGTGGAGAGAAGAGTGGAAAAGGAGTCCGATTTTCAAAATGCTTCTCATTCATTATCTGCAAAGTTCAAATAATTGCACAAACAAATTTCCTCTACTCTGCCAGCAGGAATACTGGAGGTAGGGCTGAGGAGCATCGCTATCATTGAAAACATCTGATTTCGTGATGGAGGCATCACCAGCCCCTCCCCTCCAAACCCAAGAGCCTGTGATTCTGCCTCATCTCATGATAATTCTGTATAAATTCAAGATTTATGAGGCTTCACGATAGAAAGTGACGTCTTTTAGTTGGAGGAGAATGTTATTGTGAAAATGCAGATTTTAAGAGACACTGTCTTTTCTGTCGGGGAGGAAAATTCCCCCTCTACCCTTGTGGGTTCTTCTGGCTGGCTTAGTCATTACAGTGACATGAGACAGATGAAGGGGAGAAAAAACAAATGTAATGACATACATATGGGGGCTCCATAAGAATGTGAGGCTTCAGAAAGGTTAGGAAGTTTAGGCTGATCTGGCATCTGAGAGAAGGAGAAGGGGGTAGTGGGTTGGGATTTCAAACAGTTTACATGAAGATGGGGAAATGTAGATCCTTGGTGAACATGCGCGTCATTCTGTGTAGACACAACAGGACCCAGGAACTTTGACCAGACGGGCCTGGCTGGTTTCCCCTCAGTCAACCCCACCTAGCTCATGTTCCTTGTAGCTGACTCTGGGGGAAACTCTCTTCCGGGACCCTCCCCACCACCTCCACCTCATGGAGACTTTTCTTTTTTTAAGTCTGTTGTTTTTTTTTTCTTTTTTGGTGTGAACTTATTTTGGGGGTTTCCCAGTTGGTGTTAATGGTAAAGAACCTGCCTGCCAATTCAGGATACATAAGAGACGTAGGTTCGATCACTGGGCTGAGAAGGTCCCCTGGAGAATACTGGCATGGCAACCCACTCCTGTATTCTTGCCTGGAGAATCCCATGGACAGAGGAGCCTGGTGGGCTGCAGCCCGTGGGGTCACAAAGAGTCAGACACGACTGAAACCGCTGAGCATGCGCGCAGCACGCTGGATTTTGGAGCATGTGGGAGTTCTATTAATAGTTACAGCGTGTGAACTCTTAATCGTGGCATGTGGATCTAGTTCTCCCACCAGGGATGGAACCCAGACCCCCGGCACTGGAAGCTTGAAGTCTTAGCCACTGGACTCCCAGGGAAGGCCCCTGAGACTTTCATTTCTTAAAAACAGCCAACCTAAAAGAATCCTCATGCCAAAGACACACATTGTGCAGTGGCACCTTGCTCCCCTCCTTTCCTGGGGGAAGGGCCCTGGGGACAAGTCAGCTCGGATCTGTCCCCTGCCCTTCCTCAGGAAACACAGGGAGCACTTTCTAGCAAGATAAAGGAAGTCTAGAATGGTCAAGTATGGTTGCTCACCATCAAATATAGGAAAAAATCCTTTCATAGAATCAAGGCCTAGGGTCAGATATGCAGATACCTGCAAGGAGTCCACAGGTGCTTATAATTAATGATGTAGAGCTGGCAGACTAATGCACACGGCCCTAAGGGGTAGGCAGTTACTCAGCAAAACCTGCTAGTTAATCTAATGTGGCCAAATGGAATGGGCCCAGTGTCTTTAGAGCTCTGGCCTTTTAAAGAATATCTGGATTCTTTATCTCCTTTTCTCCTCCACTTACACATTTAAGAAAAAGCAGACTCTATGGACCATACATTAATAACCGCAGAGTTAGCTACCTTCCCATCTGATGTTGCAGCAGTTCTGATAGTACTAGCTTCTGCTTGGTCACTCCCAGAGCCAGAGGGTTCATTACCATTCAAGTCAGCCCTGTTAGACAGGAAATGTTTGTGTTCAACAGGAAGTTTTGAGAAATGGAACATTTCCTTCCATGGAAGAAAAGTTATGACCAACCTAGACAGTATATTGAAAAGCAGCGACATTACTTTGCCGACTAAGGTCTGTCTAGTCAAGGCTATGGTTTTTCCTGTGGTCATATATGGATGTGAGAGTTGGACTGTGAAGAAGGCTGAGCACCAAAGAATTGATGCTTTTGAACTTTGGTGTTGGAGAAGACTCTTGAGAGTCCCTTGGACTGCAAGGAGATCCCACCAGTTCATTCTGAAGGAGATCAGCCCTGGGATTCCT
>SJYC01028505.1:0-12507 GCA_006408675.1 Madoqua kirkii | reverse complement strand
GAGAAAAAACAAATGTAATGACATACATATGGGGGCTCCATAAGAATGTGAGGCTTCAGAAAGGTTAGGAAGTTTAGGCTGATCTGGCATCTGAGAGAAGGAGAAGGGGGTAGTGGGTTGGGATTTCAAACAGTTTACATGAAGATGGGGAAATGTAGATCCTTGGTGAACATGCGCGTCATTCTGTGTAGACACAACAGGACCCAGGAACTTTGACCAGACGGGCCTGGCTGGTTTCCCCTCAGTCAACCCCACCTAGCTCATGTTCCTTGTAGCTGACTCTGGGGGAAACTCTCTTCCGGGACCCTCCCCACCACCTCCACCTCATGGAGACTTTTCTTTTTTTAAGTCTGTTGTTTTTTTTTTCTTTTTTGGTGTGAACTTATTTTGGGGGTTTCCCAGTTGGTGTTAATGGTAAAGAACCTGCCTGCCAATTCAGGATACATAAGAGACGTAGGTTCGATCACTGGGCTGAGAAGGTCCCCTGGAGAATACTGGCATGGCAACCCACTCCTGTATTCTTGCCTGGAGAATCCCATGGACAGAGGAGCCTGGTGGGCTGCAGCCCGTGGGGTCACAAAGAGTCAGACACGACTGAAACCGCTGAGCATGCGCGCAGCACGCTGGATTTTGGAGCATGTGGGAGTTCTATTAATAGTTACAGCGTGTGAACTCTTAATCGTGGCATGTGGATCTAGTTCTCCCACCAGGGATGGAACCCAGACCCCCGGCACTGGAAGCTTGAAGTCTTAGCCACTGGACTCCCAGGGAAGGCCCCTGAGACTTTCATTTCTTAAAAACAGCCAACCTAAAAGAATCCTCATGCCAAAGACACACATTGTGCAGTGGCACCTTGCTCCCCTCCTTTCCTGGGGGAAGGGCCCTGGGGACAAGTCAGCTCGGATCTGTCCCCTGCCCTTCCTCAGGAAACACAGGGAGCACTTTCTAGCAAGATAAAGGAAGTCTAGAATGGTCAAGTATGGTTGCTCACCATCAAATATAGGAAAAAATCCTTTCATAGAATCAAGGCCTAGGGTCAGATATGCAGATACCTGCAAGGAGTCCACAGGTGCTTATAATTAATGATGTAGAGCTGGCAGACTAATGCACACGGCCCTAAGGGGTAGGCAGTTACTCAGCAAAACCTGCTAGTTAATCTAATGTGGCCAAATGGAATGGGCCCAGTGTCTTTAGAGCTCTGGCCTTTTAAAGAATATCTGGATTCTTTATCTCCTTTTCTCCTCCACTTACACATTTAAGAAAAAGCAGACTCTATGGACCATACATTAATAACCGCAGAGTTAGCTACCTTCCCATCTGATGTTGCAGCAGTTCTGATAGTACTAGCTTCTGCTTGGTCACTCCCAGAGCCAGAGGGTTCATTACCATTCAAGTCAGCCCTGTTAGACAGAAAATGTTTGTGTTCAACAGGAAGTTTTGAGAAATGGAACATTTCCTTCCATGGAAGAAAAGTTATGACCAACCTAGACAGTATATTGAAAAGCAGCGACATTACTTTGCCGACAAAGGTCTGTCTAGTCAAGGCTATGGTTTTTCCTGTGGTCATATATGGATGTGAGAGTTGGACTGTGAAGAAGGCTGAGCACCAAAGAATTGATGCTTTTGAACTTTGGTGTTGGAGAAGACTCTTGAGAGTCCCTTGGACTGCAAGGAGATCCCACCAGTTCATTCTGAAGGAGATCAGCCCTGGGATTCCTTTGGAAGGAATGATGCTGAAGCTGAAACTCCAGTACTTTGGCCACCTCATGAGAAGAGTTGACTCACTGGAAAAGACTCTGATGCTGGGAGGGATTGGGGGCAGGAGGAGAAGGGGACAACCGAGGATGAGATGGCTGGATGGCATCACGGACTCGATGGATGTGAGTCTGAGTGAACTCTGGGAGATGGTGATGGACAGGGAGGCCTGGCGTGCTGCAATTCATGGGGTCGCAAAGAGTCGGATACAACAGTGACTGAACCGAAGCAAACAAGGATGCCACAGTCACCAGCAATTGCAGCCACTGTGGATAGTGAGCTGGCGAGCCCTGAGGAAACTCAGGATGTGAAAATACAGGGCTTGTTTTTGTTGTTCAGTTGCTAAGTCGTGTCTGACTCTTTACAACCCCATGGACTGCAGCACACCAGGCTTACCCCTCCTTTACCATCTCCCAGAGTTTGCTCAAATTCACATCTAGTTAGTCGGTGATGCCATCCAATCATCTCATCCTCTGTCACCCCCTTCTCCTACACTCAGTCTTTCCCAGCATCAGGGTCTTTTCTGATGAGTTACCTCTTTGCATCAGGTGGCCAAATTATGGGAGCATCAGCATCAGTCCTTCCAATGAATTTTCAGTTGATTTCCTTTAGGATGGACTGGTTTATCTCCCTGCTGTCCAAGGGACTCTTAAGAGTCTGGCCCCAGATACCTGAGCTGCTTATCAAAGGAATGATTTCAGTGAGCCCAGACTCCTGCCATCTTCCCATACACAGAAATGTGCTAAATTCCTAAACTTGGGATATCTAGTTTTCTTTAATTTCAGTAAACTTTTGATAGTCAGACCATTTGCCCTTTGTTGCAAAACTCCCCTTGAACCTGGCTCCTCCCCTCACCTCCTCAGAGCACTTCTCTCAGGGTCACTTGAGATGCTGTCTCTGGGCTTGAAGTCCTAAAATTCCCACCCAATAAAACAGAACTCTCAACTTTAGTTGTGAATGTATTTTTTTAAGTCCACAGTCTTTATGAAAACAAACAAGCAAACAAACAAAAAAACACAACCCACATGTCTTAGCTTGTCATTGAAGCTCTTCCCTGCACCCGTCTGCACGGCACACACCTTAGGAGTCACCCTCTGCTCCCCATAATGTCGCTTCAGTGTCTGTCTCCCAAATTCACCAACTATCTTCACCAGAGTTTTCCTTACCCACCCCCACTGTCTAGACTCCCTGGTGCTCTGCTCTCCGCTATTCTGAATTTAATAGCCCATTTTTAAAAGCTAGCAAAATCATGTCTGCAAAAGCAATGTGCTTCATAAAAAAAGGCAAACTGTGGATTCTGAATATGGTTTTGAATAGCTCCTCAAGCTGAGCCTGCCTGTTTGAACACTTCTAGTCAAAATGATGATTGGTTTAAGGAAGGAACACAAAAATGAAATTTGCAGGTGGTTTCCATCCTAAATTATATATCTATGTATTTCTCAGTAAGTTGGCCAAACTTTAGATTTACTGGAAACAGAGGAAAAGTGAGAAAACCCATACTTTGGCTTGGGTATTAGAAAACATTTTCGTGAATTAGATATTGATTTTTCTAAAGAGTTTTTCTCTAGTGGTGGTTGGTTAGTGAGCGGTGTGCAACAGCATGCTGAGTTGGCAGGAATGTAGCACAACCTTATCACCATCCCTTCCTGAGTCCATTACAGACATCAGTGGAACATCACCATGCCTTCCTGAGTCCATTGCAGACACCAGTGGAACATCACCATCCCTTCCTGAGTCCATACAGACATCACCAGTGGAGCACCACCATCCCTTCCTGAGTCCATTTCAGACACCAGTGGAGTATCACCATGCCTTCCTGAGTCCATACAGACACCAGTGGAGCAGAGCATACCTACCATGTTCCGAGCAGAGGCCCGCAGAGTACAAGCTCCACGAGGGCAGGAACCATGTCTCGCTTGTCAAGTGGAATCTCACCTTTCAGGTGCACCCATCCCACCAGTCCTTGAAGGACAGAGATGCTTGGCATAGGTGGAGTTCAGGCATCACCAGCTCCCTTGTCCTAATTCTATCCTCATACCATCAAACCTCCAAGGTCACCATGTTCCCAGTTGTGTTATGCTTGAGAAGACCATCCTATGAACAATTTAAAGGGAGGGTTGGCAAGGGGACCAGGTGGAAATGATGCAGCCTCATGAGAAATAGAACAGTCTAAGGAAGAAATGAGAAGGCTTTGAATTCGGGAGATGGACAAGAAGGAATCATAGTTGAGAGTGTTCTTGGGGTGGGGCTGCTGTGTTTGGCAGCTTGAGAGAGGAAAGAGCATCAAGTCTTCTGGAGACTAGAGACCTGGGTTCAAACCTTTCCATTAAATGGTGGATAAACTTTACAGGGACTGTTGTTTAATTCCTCCAAGCATCAATTTTTTCTTGCGTGTATTGCTAGGTCAATGATTAGAGTATCTATCACAAAGGTTTGATTAACACTGGAGGCTAAACAGGCAAAATAAACTTCTGTTTTGATCTTAGGAAGCTGTGTACCATTAACTGGATTTGAAGACACCAGAAAGCAAAGATGAAGGATATTTTTTGGCAGCCAGAATTGTGAGGCTTGCATATTGACTCAATGAGGTGTACGATGCAGCCAGCAGAGATGGATACTCTATGCTTTGTTTTGTTTATTTTACAGACATATTATTAACTATTTTAAGGGTTAGTGGGAGTCATTGACCAATGTTCTTCAGGGAGGAAGAAATTTTCCTCTACCTTTTGAGGTGCTTCTGGCTGATCTAAGAATTAAATTGATGCAAGACCGATTAATAAGAGAAAATTAGAAGTTTAAAAACATCCATCCATACATAACAACGCCTCGTTAGTATAGTGGCTAGTGTCCCTACCTGTTACACGGCAGTCTAGGGTTCAATTCCCTAATGGAGATGGAGAAGTTGGTGATCTTTTGGGCTTCCCTGGTACCCCAAATAGTGAAGAATCTGCCAGCAACGCAGGAGACCTAGGTTTGCTACCTGCATTGGGAAGATCCCCTGAAGGAGGGAATGGCTACCCACTGCAATATTCTAGCCTGGAAAATTCCATGGACAGAGGAACCTGATGGGCTACAGTCCATGGGGTTGCAAAGAAATGGACACAACTGAGTGCCTAAACAACAACAATAACAAATGTGGTTGAGACCCAGGAAAACAGTAACTTGTCGAAATGACTGAAGCCCTCACTTCAGATACAATCTTTACCTGAAAACAAAAGAGGATGTTGAGGGGATTGGTTTGGGACTTCAAAGAGGAGGAAGACAATTTACAGGGATGTGGTAAAGCAAATATTTGGTAAACGAAGAATGTTTGGTGGGCCACACAGACAGTGGAGACCAGGGTGGACTCAGGATCTCTAGGTCCTGTCTAGAGTTTCCCCAGCACTTAGCCCAGAGTCCTTGCAGATATCGGTGGCGACACCTCCATTTGGAGAACAGGCCCTTGATCTAAATTCTTTTAGGCATTTATGGGAAAGATCAAAGTTGCTTGCCAAGTCTTTCGGGCCCTGATTGTTTTCATCAAAATTATCTTCATGCCAAAAGAACATTTGGGAGTGGCAAGTTTTGCTCCCCAGCTCCAGTGCATTTGGTTTTGAGCAAAACAGTTGGATGCTTGAGAAAAATACAAGGATGTACCCTTCTCTGGGTATTTTATTATTATCTTTATAACCTCCTGGGCCCCTTGATGGATAATTCTTTTTAACATCCACTCCAGTACTCTTGCCTGGAAAATCCCTTGGTCTGAGGAGCCCGCTGGGCTGCAATCCATGGGGTCCCTAAGAGTCAGACATGACTGAGCGACTTCACTTTCACTTTTCACTTTCATGCATTGGAGAAGGAAATGGCAACCCACTCCAGTGTTCTTGCCTGGAGAATCCTAGGGACAGCAGAGCCTGGTGGGCTGCCATCTATGGGGTCGCACAGAGTCGGACACGACTGAGGCGACTTAGCAGCAGCAGCTGCTATTGTATCTGCAGCTGGACTTACTGCTAAGCATAATGTCAGCTAAGTATTTTTGTTTTCCCCTGTCACTTAAGCACTGAGGGCTGTGTGATCTGGAGTTTCCTTCCGAGCATTTCTGAAAGGAAGCAAACTAGCATTGTGGATGATAGGCCTTTTCACATTTGCAAAGCATTCTTTTGGGTCATTCCAACTCCCTCCGCTTTGCTTTTGGCAGGCACTGTAGCTCCCAAGCAAGTGGCAGACCATCTTTTATCCTCATAAAGCCATCAGGAAGGTCTCGTAGCGCCGCAGTGATGAGCAATTTGCAGTTGGTAAATTCATGGCCCTTGGACATGTCATGGGTGGATGGCCACTTCCTCCTAAGGGCAGACTGACCCCTGCAAGCTTCCACCATGGCTGGTGATGTGGGGAGACGGGGCATGACAAGCCCTTTGAGAAGGAGGAAACGTGCATCGTTGGGAACAGAGGAGAAGGTAATGGAGGTGGGTGAGCCTCTCGGGGTAGAAGCAGACTTAATTTACCCATTAGAAGCATTTCCTGTAATTAGCTGAAAATGGATTTTGCCTCTATTAGATTAGAACTAGATGAAAAAATTGACAGAAATCTCAAAGCAAGTGAAAGAAATGCCCTTCAAGTACTCTCATTAGAGAGCAAATTATCTTCCCTTAGACGAGTTTCCGCCCTCGACAAGACAGCGGGGAAGGAACATCACTGACATCCCTGGTTTCACCACACGATGTTTTTAGCGGCTCCTGTGCACTGAAGGTGTCGGAACCAGCCTCCCCCCAATGTGCCACTCTGGCATGTGGGTTTTTTTGAGCTGGAGTCAGTCAAGGCCCTAAAGACACAGGAAGAGCTTTTCATCTCCCTCTGTAACTGCCTCAAACTGAGTCACTTTCCTGTACATCTGAAAGTAGCACAATATTATAAATCAACTATACTTCAATATTAAAAAATTAAAAACCATTATGTGGAGAGGGTTTGCCAGGTGGCTCAGATGATAAAAAGTCCTCCTGCAATGCGGGAGACCTGGGTTTGATCCCTGTTTTGGGAAGATCCCCTGGAGAAGAGAACAACATCATGGTATCCAGTCCTATCACTTCATGACAAATAGGTGGGGAAACAATGGAAACAGTGACAGACTTTATTTTCTTGGGCTCCAAAATCACTGCAGATGGTGACTGTGGCTATGAAATTAAAAGACGCTTGCTCCTTGGAAGAAAAGCTGTGATAAATCTAGACAGCATATCAAAAAGCAGAGACATTACTTTGCCAACAAAGGTCTGTATAGTCAAAGCTATGGTTTTCCCAGTAGTCATGTATGGATGTGAGAGCTGGACCATAAAGAAGGCTGAGTGCCGAAGACTTGATGCTTTGGAGCTATGGTGTTGGAGAAGACTCTTGAGAGTCCCTTAGACTACAAGAAGATCCAATGAGTCCATCCTAAAGGAAGTCAGTCCTGAGTATTCATTGGAAGGACTGATACTGAAGCTGAAGCTCCAATAATTTGGCTACCTCATGCGAAGAACTGACTCATTTGAAAAGACTCTCTTATGCTGAGAATGATTGAAGGCAGGAGGAGAAGGGGATGACAAAGGATGAGACGGTCGGATGGCATCACCAACTCCCTGGACATGAGTTTGAGCAAGCTCTGGGAGATGGTGAAGGATAGGGAAGCCTGGCATGCTGCAGTCCATGGGGTCACAGAGTCAGACATGACTGAGCAACTAAAGAGCAGCAACAGCAACATTATATTTGGAATGGACTAGCCACAAGTTCCTACTATATAGCACATATTCAATATCCCGTGATAAACTGTAATGGGAAAGAGTATGAGAAAGAATACATACATGCATAACTCAGTCACCTTGCTGTGCGTCCGCGACTAACACAACATTGTAATGCAATCTCTAGTAAAAAATTTTAAAAAAGCTATTATATCTAGAATGGATAGGACTTACTGTACAGCACAGGGAACTATATTCAATATCCTGTGATAAACTATAATGGAAAAGACTCTGAGAAAGAGTATATGTATGTGTAACTGAGTCACTTTGCAATAAAGCAGAAATTAACACAACATTGTAAATCAACTATGCTTCAATAAAATTCTTAAAAATAAAGAATTTTGGTAGAGGGTCTGTTTCAGGAAGAGAGCTATCACCCAAGACAGCTACAAATGGATGTGCTTGGTATAGGAGGCTGGGAGACCTCAGCTAAGCCTGTTTGTTCAAATTCCTCTCTGGATCCCACTGTCTATTTGCGCCAAGACTCTGATTTGTTTACCAATCTTCTTGTAAGTTATCTTCCTTCCCTTTGAAGCCCCAGACCCCTGCCTGCTTCTCCTTAGCTCAAGATGGCATGTAGCTCCAGTGTCAATGTGAAGCTCTTGTATGTAGGAAATTCAGTTTGTTTTTCCTCCTGCTAATCTCTCTTAGGTCAGTTTAATTAATAGACTAGCCAAAGAACCTGGAAGGTTAGAGGAAAATCTCTTTCTCCCCTATGGTGCCAAGAACTGAAGATAAGACGACGGAGCCAGGAGCAGGAACCGGGAGCTTCTCCCCTTCTCTGAGCCCAGCTCTGTCTCCTCCAGTCTCTGTGTGATCCCAGTTGAGATGCTGGCCCTACGTACCCTTCTGTTTCCCCTTCTCAGAACCCAAAGCTCTCCCGGTTTGTGATTCTGTGAACTCTTTAGGAGATGCCTACATAACAAAAAAGAAGATGGGTAACTCCATTGCATTTCATGTAAAATCCAAGTCGCAAGTATGTTAGAAGGGCAGAAGAATCAGTGGATGCTGCAGTGTTTGTAACTTGAGGGGAAGACTGGAGGAACCAAGAGGGGTTGTAGTCAACGGTACAGAATCTGCAGACTGTCCTGGGTTGAATCCCTATTCTGCCTCAGTGTTCCTATCTGTAATATGGGGCCACAGGATGGGTAGTAGAGGTAACTGACATCATGTGTGTGTACAACAGTTAGGACAGTTACTTAACAGTGTTCCTGTAGATCTGCCCTGCCTTTTGAGCTGCTGGACATAGTCACACAGCCTCTGCTACTCTTTCCCTTGAGAGGTAGAGACAAAGCCCCCTTTCTTTCAGTCGGGGCTGGCCTGAGCATCTTCATGACTAACAGAATGATGTTCTGGGATTCATGGAGCCAGGTCCTAAAGAGCTTTGCAGTTTCTGCCCTGGCTTTAGGAAAACTTGAACTTGAGCCCTGAGCCATCATGAAAGAAGTCTGACTGCTGTGGAATTCTCGTGCTAAGGTGAGCCTAGGTGGAGAAACACAGAGAGACCCTGAGTTTGCATACAGAAGGGTGCTCGGCAGTCCCAGTGGTCCAGCCTGCAGCCATGGGGTCAAACCAGGGGAAGCCCTAGATATTGTGCAGAAGAGACAAGCTGTCCTCTCTGTTCCACCCCCCTCCCAGAGCCCTGAAAGATCGTAAAAGACAGCTACGGCTTTCAGGTGATGTTACACACGCCGAGGGGCTGCACAGATACTCACATTTACGTTGTTGACATTCAGTGAAGGTGAAGTGTGAGTCCGTCCTTTCTGGCTGTTCCCAGCTTGTCTCTTTCATTCCCAAATTTGAATCGGCAGTTCTGTCTGAATTATGCTTGGCTCTGAACCCTTGTCTCCCTTTTCTAGTTTCAGTGCAAATAATACACTGAAATCACAAGGACATAAAATAGAGTGTATATATATATATGTAGATAGATAGATAGATAGATAGATATAGATATATAGATATATATAGATATATGTGTGCGTGTGTGTGTGTATATATATATATATATATATATATATATATATCAGTAACAGTATGTGAAGGAAGTACCTGACCTAGTAAAAAGCGAATTGAATAGAAATCTGATTCCTGTGAGAATCAGTCAAATAAATATTTCATTCATTGAACTAGATCATTTTCATAAAACTAAGGGGTGGCTCAGAGGTTGAAGTGTCTGCCTCCAATGCGGGAGACCCGGGTTTGATCCCTGGGTCAGGAAGATCCCCTGGAGAAGTAAATGGTAACCCTCTCCAGTATTCTTGCCTGGAAAATCCCATGAACGGAGAAGCCTGGTAGGCTGCAGTCCATGGGGTCGCAAAGAATCAGACACGACTGAGCGACTTCACTCTCAAGGGGTCCACTGGGACACAGCTTCGGTTGTAACTCAGAAAGCTGGGCATGATCAGCTGACTTCTTTATTTGGAGCATTGAACCCAGTACTGTATTTGTTCCTTCAAATGAAAGAGAATTCCAGGCAGGCCTCTCTCAAAATCTAGAGTGGGATAAAGGACAGAATCGGGTGGGATCCTTGCCACAGAAATGCTTCTTGCATTTTGGTCATCGTGTATGGGGGGAAAGGGTAAACACACTTTCTCTGAGGGAGATGCTGTGTTTTTCACTGGAATAGTCGACTGGTTCTTTGTCTTGCTCAGTCTGATGAGCTTCTGACTTTCTGATAAAAGTTAGAGACTCTTTCAAGAGATGCACGTATACGCACCAAAATAAGATGCACATGCCGCTTACGCTTACGGAAAGAGGGGGAACGTCCCAGTCCTAAGAAGTCTATTTTTATGTTGAGAATTCTTAACCTAAAGAAAGATTTTGTATTTTGATAATACCTCTTCCTAGACAAAATAGCCTTCAAACATATGGTTATATTTGTTGTTGTTGTTTGATCTGTCTGCTTAGGTTATATGGTATAGAATAATTCATCCTCCTCCCCAAGCTGTCAGAGGTTTCAGTATGGAGTTGACGTTGCTAAGACTTTGATAAGCTTTTATACAGTTAGATGTTTGTGCATGCTCAGTCATATGTGACTCTTTGCGGCTCCATGGACTGTAGCCCTCCAGGCTCCTCTGTGCATGGGATTCTCCAGGTAAGAGTACTGGAATGGACGCCATGTCCTCCTCCAGGGGATCTTCCTGACCCAGGGATTGAACCTGCGTCTCATCCATTGGCGCTGACCCCCCTAGGAAGTCATACAGGTAGGTAATCAGAAGTAATTAGACTGAATCCTTTCCTTCTTACTTGTTGTCTTTCTCTCAGAGGCTTCTTGATTTTGCTCCATTTATTAGAACCACGCTCAACACTTATGAAAGCATCTGCTTAGGAGCGGAACTCATCTTTATCCCGAGATCAGCTAAGCAGACTTCCCTCCAACGACACTGATTGCAGAACGCAACGCATAATTAAGTGTTTACCGAAAAAGCCAGCAAACAGGGCCGGTGGGAACATGTCAGAGCCGCTCTTGTCTCCATAGCAACACCCGATGAGCCTTGCAGAAAAATGAACGCATTCGCAGGATCACTGATGCAAAATGATAAAGCCGCAACTAACAAGCACACAAAATCAACTCCATCGTTATGTTCAGGGTGTTAAATATTTAATACTTTAGCTTTCCACATCAGCATTCAATAATCCTAATTCATTTTTGGTTGTTTCTAAGTTGCTTAAGTGGAGAACAACTGACATCTGTTGATTACACACACTTCATGACTGCAAGTCCTGGTGTTATTTGCACAGGATGGTAGAATACATTTTATAAGCAATAAGGAAAATGCACTGTCATAAATTATAGTAGTCACGATGCCAGACAACATTCTCGCCTTGACAAACAAATATTTATCCTTCTCTGAAACGGAAGAACATTCCAAACCACTTGGGGCAATGATCTTTCCTCTTTTGACAAGTGTGTTCTGGGATTTCGGTGGGCTTGGGAGAAGGTGAGTCGGGTTTGAGGAGCTTCCGGTTGTCCGAGCTGTGTATTTGTTGTGGGCTCTTCTCCTCAGTGTCTGGAGGGCCATGCCCTTATCTCAGATGCTTGCATGTAGGTGGGGCCACTATCTGCCATCTTTCTCTCCATTGCTCGATGTCATGGGGTTAGCTAGGAAGCAGCAAGTCTGAGGTGGCCCCATCCTCCTCAAGTTCATTTATTTTGCTGTCTCAGTGACACTGACATCCATCACAGGTCATCAGAATCTACATGTAAAAAAGAAAATTGCTTAGTGGCAATCTGCGAATGCAAACAGAGTACCAGTGTAAAAGAAACTCTGCAAATGAAATGGAGATGTGACCCAGGAAAGCACTTACCTTGATCTTCTCACCTCTATGTTTGGGAGCTTTATGTCACTGGTTATGTATTAATAGGGCTTCCCTCGTAGCCCAGATGGTAAAGAATCCACCTGCAGTGCAGGAGACCTAGGTTCCATCCCTGGATCAGGAAGATCCCCTGGAGGAGAGCATGGCAGCCCACTCCAGTACTCTGACCTGGAAAATCCCATGCCCAGGGGAGCCTGGTGGGCTACAGTCCTTGGGGTCACAAAGAATCAGACACGACTGAGCGACTAAGCACAGCCCAGGGTAGCATGTTTATATAGATATTGTAGAATAGTAACACCTATTACCCTTGAGTGACTGTGATTTGTCATATACTTTACTGGGAAATTTTACATTTATTATATGCAGTTATCACAATGACTCAGCCAAGTAGTTAAATTATTTTTTTTTAATTGAAGAGTAGTTGATTTACAATGTTGTGTTAATTTCTGGTATAGCAAAGTGATTCAGCTACACAGATATATGTACATATATATTCTTTTTCATGTTCTTCTCCATAATAGTTGATTACAATATATTGAATATAGTTCCCTGTGCTCTACAGTAGGAGCTTGTGGTTTATTGATTTTTTTTAAATTAATTTAAAACTTTATTCTATTTTACAATACTGTAATGGTTTTGCCATACACTGACATGAATCAGCCACAGGTATACACCATCTCCCAAT
>SJYC01028504.1:0-63970 GCA_006408675.1 Madoqua kirkii | reverse complement strand
CCTTCTCAGAGAAGGCTTCTTGGACCAGTAGGTCTTTGACAATGGGAAAAGAAAGATCCAAGAAGTTTAGAAATATGTCTGAGGCCATAGAGTTGGAGAGCATAGCAGGATTCAGGATGAGAGGCCAGGGTCCAGCCCCCTGGCTCCAGGTCTTCTCTAAGTGAATACATTGAGTAGAAATACATTAGTTCCATTCATCCTGGGAAAGTGGGAGATTACTTAAGCCTCTTCTTCTGTGTGTCTCTCTCACTTGGGAATGCCCCTCCCCAAACCTGACTTTGAGCCAAAGCGGTGCTGTTTGCATTCCTCCTGTGTTCATCTTGGTTTGATTATTATATGATGAGTGGCTGGCTCTTGAAAAATCATAGCTCATCTTCGGTGAGTGAGATGCAGAGCACAGTGGAGCTTTCTGAGTGTTAGCTAGACATCAAAAATGCCTCAGAAATGGAGGCAATGAGCGCCATTCTTAGCTCTCTCCTGAAGGCAGACAACCAAAATCACCACAAGTAGCTTAGATAGTACATAACCTACTGTTCTATCTGAAAATCATCCTTCTCTGTGGGACACTAGCTGACTTCCTGTGCTTCGAAGAGCAAAGCAGATGATGCTCACAAGTCCCCAGCACTCTGCCATCCTGGACCTATCATCACACAAGCATAGGCTTGAGACCTCTGTCTTTTTCCTTCTATCTCCTTTCTCCAACTTCTAATTACCCCTTCTCCTGTAGGATATGATTATAAACCTCACCTCTTCTAGAAAATCCCTAATGTGTTGGCCTTTAGTTTGAGTTCTGGCTTGATCTGTTTCCCAACCCATTTGGCTTTGCTATGTGCTTGGCGGGCTGTCCTGCTCCTATAGCAGGTCTTGGACAACCAGAGACTCAGGAGATGAGCAGGCAAAGCTGTTGGGATTTTGTGCACAAAGCAACAGTGCCCAAACAAGCATCTTCCACTGGAGGAAGATCTCTGGTCCTGGATGAAGATATCAAAATGGGAAACTGGCTTGCTTTGACAACTGAAATTCCACGTTGGCTCAGGGCTTGTCAGGAGCAGGAGAATTGCTGAGGTGTTTATCCAGCACTTTCTTCCATTCCTCCATCATGAATCACTGGTCTTGAATCACTTAGCAGAAATGATGGAATTGTTCAATATCATGGATTCAGGGGCACTGACCCCAGCAATCATCTTCTGGCTCAGCAGCTGGCTCATTTCTGGCCTCAGTGAACTAAAACACAAAAGGCCCTTCCAAGCACTTGCAGGGCAAGTTTAGCCTCTCTGGGAAAGGACTTCCCAAATTACTCTGGTCAAGGATGACTCTGCCTGGCTGCCCTGGGAGACCTACCAGGGGCATGGCTCCAAGGCCAAGACGACTAAGCACATCTATTATGATGCCATAAAGAAGTTCACTTGCTTATCCATTCACCCATTCATTCACTCATTCATTTCTTTTTTCATCCTTTATTTAAGGGTCTAATATGCTCCCCTGGAGAAGGGAAAGGCTACCCACTCCAGTATTCTGGCCTGGAAAATTGCATGGATGTATAGTCTATGAGGTCTCAAAGAGTCATGACTGAGCGACTTTCACTTCATTATGGATCCAGTGCTGTGCTAGGCGCTGGGGATGATAAAAAAGCAGACTTTCTTGATGCTTTTATTGATGTGTGGAGGAAATAGACAGTAATGAAATTGTCACATTTATCAGTGTTTTATTGGGAATTGGAAATTCCCTGTGAAGGGGAGATAGAGTGCTCTAAGTGTGCATTAACAACAAAACCTTGCTGGCAACAGCAGGAAGCTAGAGGCGTCCCCTAGGCAGTGAGGCTTGAGTTGAGAGATGAATAATTAAGTCAGTTGAGTGGCATAAGAGGATAATAATAACGCATATGCAAAGGTCCAGAGGCATGGAAGAGCTTGACACTTTTCAGTAATTAAAGTAAGGCTGATGTGGCTGCAAGAAAAGAGAGAGAGGAGGGACTTCCCTGGCGGTCCAATGGTTAAGACTTTGCCTCCCAATGCAAATAGTGTGGTTCCATTCCTGGTCAGGAAGCTAAGTTCCCACATCCCACATGCCTTATGGCCCAAAAAACAAAACACAAAACAGAAACAATATTATAACAAGGTTGTAACAATTCAAAAGACTCTAAAAATGGTCCACATTAAAAAAAAAGAAAAGCTTAAAAAAAAAGTGGGAGGAGAGGTGGGATGGAAGGGCCTGACACAGCTATGCCTTTTGAACAGTGCTTTCCTGGGGCCTGGAATAATGCCCTGGGCAGGCAAAGCAGGGACTTTCCTTTTTCATTTATTTATTTATTTATTTATTTATATTAATTTGAGACTTTATTCTGTTTTACAGTACTGTAATGGTTTTGTCATACATTGACATGAATCAGCCACAGGTGTACATGATCTCCCAATGCCGAAGCCCCCTCCCACCTCCCACCCTACAGCATCTCCCCGGACCTTCCCGTATACCAGCCCCAAGCATCCTGTATCCTGTATTGAACATAGACTGGCGCTTCATTTCTTATATGATAGTACACATGTTTCAGTGCCATTCTCCCCAATCATCCCACCCTCTCCCTCTCCCTCAGAGGCCAAAAGTCCATTCTATACCTCTTCCATCCCGTACACCAGCCCCAAGCAATCTGTATCTTGTATTGAACATAGACTGGCGCTTCATTTCTTATATGATAGTATACATGTTTCAGTGCCATTCTCCCAAATCATCCCACCCTCTCCCTCTCCCTCAGAAGCCAAAAGTCCGTTCTATACCTCTGTGTCTCTTGTGTTGTCTCACTTACAGGGTCATCATTACTATCTTTCTAAATTCCATATATATGTGTCAGTATACTGTATTGGTGTTTTTCTTTCTGGCTCACTTCACTCTGTATAATCGGCTCCAGTTTCATCCATCTCATTAGAATTGAGTCAAATTTATTCTTTTTAAGGGCTGAGTAATACTCCATTGTGTATATGTACCACAGCTTTCTTATCCATTCATTTTATGCATAGTAGTTTGTATCGGCCAATCTAATCTATCCCTCCCCTCTCCCCTCCTTCCCCCTTTGGTTTGTCTTCTATGTCTGTGAGTCTGTTTTTGTTTTGTAAATTCCACCTATTAGCGACATCATGTGATATTTCTCTTTCTCTATCTGACCTCCTTCACTTAGTATGATAAGCTCTAGATCCATCCATGATGCTGCAAATGGCATTATTTTATTCATTCTTATGTCAGCCAAGTATTTGATCGTCATTTCCATACAAGGAAAACTGGAGTTCAGAAAAGCAAAAAGATTTGTCCAAGACTAGCAAGTAAGGGGGCTTCCCCCATGGCTTAGCGGATAAAGAATCTGCCTGCACTGCAGAAGACACAGGTTTGCCCTGGGTTGGGAAGATCCCCTGAAGGAGGAAATGGCAATCCACTCCAGTATTTTTGCCTGGAAAATCCCATGGACAGGGTTGTAAGGATTCGGACATGACTGAACAACCAAACAGAGACAGCAAGTGATAGGTGAGGATTCCAATAAAATTTTGCCTCCAAAGATGGCATTTCCCCATAAACGTGCACGCGTTCGTATAGGGTTCTGTAGCCTCACAGGCTGCTGGATGCACGTTCCTGGGCCCACAGCCCCAAGCGCCCTAGCAACCCCGCTGCTTTCAAGGTGGGTGATGAGGGATGAAAGCGTTGCCACGGCGATGGTTTGCTCTCTGAGATTCCAAAGTCTGGAATCTGCTGGTGGCGTTTGTTCTTTCTCTGAGAGACTGAAGAGGTGTGTGGTGTTGGGTGAAACCACTGGAGACCAGCCATAGGTCTTGATGGTGGCTGTTGTGCTGAAACCAGCCTCCCTTCGAGAAAACCTCCACGTGTTACCCAACGCAAGTTCGTGTGCCCCATGCACAGTAATGCCAAACAAACTGACTCTGGAGCAGAGAAAGGTTTATTGCAGAGCCTAGCAAGGAAAAAGGTGTCTGTGTTCACAAAACCCTGAACTCCCTGAAAGGTTTCAGCAAAGCATTTTTAAAGGCCCACTGAGGGAGGGGCATCTCAGGTCACATGATCAGCTCATACAGTTTTCTGATTGGTTGATGTGATCCATCCCTAGGTATCAGAAGGTCTGATCATTAAGTAGTTAATTTCCTCCATTTGTTGTTGGTGGTTTTTAATATCTGAAAAACACAGGAAATATGCATCAGATCTTATTATCGGGGGACATCAGAGAGGAGCTACAGCAGAGGATATGAGGGTGGGGTCAGTCCCAGGACCTGCTCAGTTACACTTGGAAGCAAATCCTGAAATTAAAGGGATCCATTGAGATATGAATAAAGTGGAGACGTGCGTATAGGTGCGCGCGCGCGCACACACACACACACACACACACACACACACACACACACAGTATAAATATTCATTGTTCATTATCTTTGTCTTTAGGATCTTGTATTTCAGTCTCTATAGTAAAATGATGACTATAATTGGAGGTTGGTTGATGAGATTTGTTATATGATGTAAAACAACCTCTCTGGGGGTGTGACCTGGTACACTTTCTAGGATGACCTATAATAGGGAATCACCCTGTTTACTCATATTCATAACGATTTAATACATATTCAATATATGTTAAAATGGCAACATCACAAAGTAATAACCAAGGGATTTATGTGGATTATTTCCTTTAATCCTCACAGCAATGCTTTTAGATAAAGAAACTGAGGCTTAGTGAAACCAAGTAACTTGACTGAGGCCACAAAGCTCATGAGAGAGGGAACAGACAGGCTTTCTCTAGAGCTCACAATTTTTCTTAGGCCCTGGGACTAAGTTGATGCTAGGTTCTCATATTCATAACGATTTAATACATATTCAATATATGTTAAAATGGCAACATCACAAAGTAATAACCAAGGGATTTATGTGGATTATTTCCTTTAATCCTCACAGCAATGCTTTTAGATAAAGAAACTGAGGCTTAGTGAAACCAAGTAACTTGACTGAGGCCACAAAGCTCATGAGAGAGGGAACAGACAGGCTTTCTCTAGAGCTCACAATTTTTCTTAGGCCCTGGGACTAAGTTGATTCTAGGTTTAGTTCCTGTTTCTTTTGGAAGAAAATCAGAAATTACCTAGACAGACACGTAAGTCTTTCTTTACCTGCATTTGTAACATTTTTCCATTAAATGAGATTGAGATCGTGATGATATATTTAACAGGTGGGTTTCTTCTGTGTTCATTGATTCATTCACTGATCCATAGATATTGTTGAGTACATACAACGAGACGATGTCTGTGCTGAGTACCAAGCAGACAAAGTGAAAGTGAAGTCGCTCAGTCGTGTCCAACTCTTTGCGATCCCATGGACTTTAGCCCACCAAACCTCTCCGTCCATGGGATTCTCCAGGCAAGAATACTGGAGTGGGTTGCCATTTCCTTCTCCAACTGAGCAGACAAAGGTAAGCAAAATATAGTTCCTTGAGAGAGGCTAGAAAATTATACAGGAACAAAAGGCATGCATGGATATTATAAGAAGCATGAGAAAAAGCACTTCTCCTAAATTTGGGGGGTGGGGGTCTGAGTGGAGTTCAACACTGTATCCTGCAGCCAAGAAGAGGTGCCAGAAAGCTGTTGCAGACAAATCAGGAAGGGTGCAAGGGTGGGGGTGATCATTTAAATAGATAATTTCTGGATTCTTTACTAAGAGGCCTAGTGTTCTTTCAACTCCTGTCTACCCATGGAGCAAAAACAAAGTCTGAAGCATCTTAGAGCCAGAAAGCCTTCAAAGGATAACAGAGAATTGAAATTCTCGACATTGTGGAGTTGACTCCACTGCCCAGAAACCTCATGCTCCCATTAATTTGTCGGCTTAAAAGTGAACAATGTGGGAATGGAAGTGGTACGGCTGTTTTTCTTTAAGATTGTTTGGATGTGGGCCATTTATAAAGTCTTTATTGAATTTGTTATAATATCGCTTCTGCTTTATGTTTTGACTTTTTGGCCGCAAGGCATATGGAATCTTAGCTTCCCCACCGGGGACTGAAACCGCACCCCCTGCACAGGAAGGCGATGTCTTTAACCACCGAATTGCCAGGGAAATCCCAGTACAGCTATTGTGGAAAACGGCTTGGCACATACACTTTCAAAAATTACATATAAGAGGAAAGTGAAACAAATAAGGTGAAAAAAAGGAGTTCGATATACATTTGCTATATATTCCAGCCATTCCCTTCCTAGGTTTCCTCCAGGAAAAAAGAAAATGTATGTTGCCACCAAGACTCGTGTGTGAAAGTAGATAGCAGCCTTATTCATTCACAAGGTCAGAAAGTGAAGCAACCTTAAAGTCCACCAAATGGGAAATTAATAAACAACACATTATATATACAGTGGGACAATATTCGACAAGAAAAAGGAACAAAATTCTGTTACACGCTACAACATGGATGAATCTCAGAAACAGGCTAAGTGAAAGAAGCCGGATGCAAGAATATTTGTCTGATTCCGTGTATATGAAATGTCTGGAAAGGCAGACATTTGGAGTCAAAAAGGAGATGAAGGTTTTCCTAGGGCTGGAAGTGAAAATGAAGAATAACTGCTCCCTGAGATAAGGGATCTCTTTAGGTGATGGAAATGTTCTAAAGACCAAACTGTGGTAAAAGTTGCAAAATTTTGCAAATATGTTAAAAATCATTGAATTGTCTTCTCAAGAGTTGACTCATTGGAAAAGACTCTGATGCTGGGAGGGATTGGGGGCAGGAGAAGAAGGGGACGAGAGAGGGTAAGATGGCTGGATGGCATCACTGACTCGATGGATGCGAGTCTGAGTGAACTCCGGGAGTTGGTGATGGACAGGGAGGCCTGGCGTGCTGCGATTCATGGGGTCGCAAAGAGTCGGACATGACTGAGCGACTGAACTGAACTGATGGTGCATAATTATACTTTTAGAAAACTTTTAAACATGAGTCTGAGTGAACTCCGGGAGTTGGTGATGGACAGGGAGGCCTGGCGTGCTGCGATTCATGGGGTCGCAAAGAGTCGGACATGACTGAGCGACTGAACTGAACTGATGGTGCATAATTATACTTTTAGAAAACTTTTAAACAATGACCAAATGTCCTACTAAAATTTCTGTTTGAGTTAGTTGGAGTGTCTGAAATGTCAATGTTTATCATTAACAACTGTAGCAACCATCCTGGCTGTTTACTTTTTTAAACATAGCCTTCAAATCTGCTTTATTATTTGTCTTTAGAAAACAGCACAAGACTTTAAAGATGGCTCGAGGCATTACTAAATCATGAACAGTAAACCTTCTCATCATGTTAGTTAAAATGACAAGATTTGCGATTTGCAGATGTTTTCCAGCAGATCTGAACTTCTTGTCAGCATTTCAGATTCTGTAGGACTTTCTGGGTTTGTGGTGGAGTGATTAGCGCTGGCCATCCTTTTCTGTGATTGTGTAGTATCTAAGGGAGGCCCTGGAAGTAAATGCAGTTCCTCAACCAAGAGCCATGAATTAGCCAACACAAGACTATGTGACTTTGGGCAGAATCCTTGAACTGAAAGGAGGTCCAACCAGTCAGTCCTAATGGAAATCAACCCTGAATATTCATTGGAAGGACTCATGCTGAAGCTGAAGCTCCAATATTTTGATCACCCAATGCAAAGAGCTGACTCCCCTGATGCTGGGAAAGACTGAAGGCAGAATGAGAAGGGGGTGCAGAGAATGAGACAGTTAGATAGCATCACCAACTCACCGGGCATGAATTTGAGCAAATTCTGGGAGATGGTGAAGGACAGGGACGCCTTGCTTGCTTCAGTTCATGGGATCACATTGAGTCACACGACTTAGCAACTGAACAACAACAAAATGTATAAAATTAACATTTCACATTTTTTTTCATATCTCTTTTAAAAGCCCTGGAGCCAAATTCATGGGAAACATTTAAAGAAATTTAGTTTTCTTGAATTCCAGTTCTGCTTATCAAGCCAAATTTTCTTGGATAAGGATTGAAAAGTCAGTAGAGCAATTTAACTCTAAGAGACAAATTGATAGGATTAGCACAACTCATTCTCCAGAATCAGGTGAGTGTCATCAGAAACTGACTTGAAATTTCATCTCCTGGGTCCCCTGTTCTGTGCTTCCTGAGGGCAAGGAGATCCAACCAGTTCATCCTAAAGAAAATCAACCCTGAATATTCCCTGGAAGGACTAATGCTGAAGCTGAAACTCCAATACTTTGGCCTCCTGATGTGAAGAACTGACTCCTTAGAAAATACCCTGATGCTGGGAAAGATTGAAGGTGGGAGGAGAAGGGGATGACAGAGGATGAGACGGTTGGATGGCATCACTGACCCAATGGCCATGAGTGTGAGTAAACTCTGGGAGTTGGTGATGGACAGGGAAGCCTGGCGTGCTGCAGTCCACGGGCTTGCAAAGAGTCAGACACGACTGAACTGAACTGAACTGAGGGCTTAGGAACAAGTAGGCACTGGTCTCCAGCAGGCTTGGTTTTAGTTCTGGTTCTGTTACTTCTTACTTTTGTTGACTGAAGAAAAATGCACAGCCTAAAAGTTGAGAATTGTGTTTTATTTGGAGGAGTTTCTGAGGACCCTTGCCTGGAAGACAGCCTCTGCGATGGCCCTGAAGGGCTGCTCTGAAGATATAAGGGAGGAGCCAGGATATATGTGTTTTTGCAACAAGGACCAGGTAGTCAGATCATCAAAAGATCACTGTTAATTAAAGAAAGCAAGACATCTCAAGCTTATGACTTTAGTGCTTTTCTATGTATGGAATGGAGCAAGAGTCCAGACTCACTGAAATAACTCCGTGGATACACACCTCAGCTATATGAGACCAGGCTCCTGGTTTTCCTATCCTGAATCCCCACAGGTGCACAGTCCTAGGGTGGCTGCTTTGGCCGATGGCCTGATGGCCCCAGCATCCTTTGTTCACTGGTATGATGACAGATAGCATTACCAACAGTAACATTACCATGTGACTTTAGGTAAGTAACCAAATCTTCTTAATCCTCAGTTTTACGAAAATCAGTAAAATGGAAATAATAATTATATCTATTCCAGAGACTTGGGGCAAAGGCTTGCAGAAATAATTTACATATAGTGATAAGTGCAAGTAGCTCAGCTGTGTCCATCTCACTGTAGTCCATGGGATTCTCCAGGCCAGAATACTGGAGTGAGTAGCCTTTCCTTTCTCCAGGGGATCTTCCCATCCCAGGGTTCAAACCCAGGTCTCCCATATTGCAGGCGGATTCTTTACCAACTGAGCTATGAGGGAAGCCCCTGACCCAAATTAGATGCCTCAAAACATGGCTTATCTGTAATAGTAGTTGCAGTGTCCTATAGACCCTTCCATCAGAGGTAGGACCACTGTTGTATTATTATCAGTTGAAAATCTATAGAAGGTGTTTGAATGTGAGCATTTGGATAGAGAAATTGTTGTTATTATTGGTGTTCTGTGTCCTCAGCATGAAGCACAGTGCCAGGTATATTCTGCTTGGTTCAAAAATATTTCTCTAGTAATTGAGCTAAACGGTTCCTTATTTTATTTTTATTTATTTGAAAATCTTTTTTTGGAGCATAATTGGTTTATAACGCTGTGTTAGTTTAGGTGTAAATACATATGCATATATCTACTCTTTCTTAGATTCTTTTCCCATGTAAGTTATTATAGAATCCTGAGTATAGTTCCTTATGCTATACAGTAGGCCCTTATTAGTTATCTATTTTATATGTGGAAGTGTGTATATGTCAGTCCCGATCTCCCCATTTATCTCTCCTTCCCTTCCCCCGCTGTTAACCACAGGACTGTTCTCTATATCTATCACTTGATTTCTGTTTTGTAAGCAAGTTCCTTTGTGCCATCTGTTTTAGATCCCACATATAAGCAATATCACATGATATTTTCCCTCCTCTGTCCGACTTCACTTAGTATGATAGCCTCTAGGTCCATTCATGTGGTTGCAAACAGCATTACTTCATTCTTCTTTATGACTGAGTGATCTTCCATTGTATTTGTGTACCACATCTTCTTTATCCATTCCTCTATTGACGGACTTTAGGTTGATTCATGTTCTAGCTATTGCAGATAGAGCTGCAGTGAACTTTGGGCTACCTGTATCTTTTTGAATCATGGTTTTCTCTGTATATATGCTCTGTCGTGGAGTTGCTGGATCATATGGTAGCTCTATTTTTAGTTTCTAAGGGACGTCCATCCTGTTCTCCACAGTGGCTGCACCAATCTACAGTCCCACCAATAACACAGGAGAGCTCCGTTTTCCCCACACCCTCTCCTGTGTTTATTCTTTGCAGGTATTTTGATGATGGCCACTCTGTTCAGTGTGAGTGGTGCCTCATTTTATAGGTGAGGGAAGCAAACTCAGAGATAGTGAGTGGTTTTTCCACATTGCGTAGATGTTCAGGGCACCACTACAGTGGAACTTCGCACCTCCGGCCATTCTGCTGGTGCAATTGGACCATTTATCAACAGAGTGGGGGTAGTGCTGGGGAAAAGTGAAGGCAGGATGTGCACAGAACCTTGACCGGTTGAAGTCCTGGGGGCTTCATGTTGATTGTCTGGGCCTCGTGATTGATTGTCTGACTCACAATCTCTGTGGCACTTTTTACCTCCTCCCCCAAACCCCACTTTGCACTGTACCTAGCTAGCCACCAAAACCTCAACTGAAGGCCAGGGTTGAAATTGTCTTACCCTCAGGCTTCTGAGTCTGTGTGGAAAATCACATGACTGACAAGATGCCATCACTGAATTATGGATCTTAGCACTAATTAAGTCCCAGGGACATAGTAGTCACTTCATTGAGAGAGGATGTGAGTAAGAGAATGAATGAACCAGTTTTGGTTCAAGTAACACTGAAGAAGCTGAAACTGAATGGTTCTGGTTCTATGAAGACCTACAAGACCTTCTAGAACTAACACCCCCAAAAGATGTCCTTTTCATCATAGACGACTGGAATGCAAAAAAAGTAGGAAGTCAAGAAACACCTGGAGTAACAGGCAAATTTGGCCTTGGAGTACAGAATGAAGCAGGGCAAAGGCTAACAGAGTTTTGCCAAGAGAACACATTGGTCATAGCAAGCACCATCTTCCAACAACACAAGAGAAGACTCTACACATGGACATCACCAGATGGTCGACACCAAAATCAGATTGATTATATTCTTTGCAGCCAAAGATGGAGAAGCTCTATAAGTCAGCAAAAACAAGACTGGGAGCTGACTGTGGCTCAGACCATGAACTCCTTATTACCAAATTCAGACTGAAATTGAAGAAAGTAGGGAAACCACTACACTATTCAGATATGACCTAAATCAAATCCCTTACGATTATACAGTGGAAGTGACAATTAGACCTGATAGCCAGAGTTCCTGAAGAACTATGGATGAAGGCTTGTGACATTGTTTGGGAGACAGGGATCAAGACCATCCCCAACAAAAGGAAATACAAAAAAGCAAAATGGCTGTCTGGGGAGGCCTTACAAATAGCTGTGAAAAGAAGAGAATCAAAAAGCAAAGGAAAAAAGGAAAGATATAGGCATCTGAATGCAGAGCTCCAAAGAATAGCAAGGAGAGATAAGAAAGCCTTCCTCAGTGATCAATGCAAAGAAATAGAGGAAGACAATGGGAAAGAATGGGAAACATGAGAAATCTCTTCAAGAAAATTAAAGATACCAAGGGACCATTTTGTGCAGAGATGGGCACAATAAAGGACAGAAATGGTCTGGACCTAACAGAAGCAGAAGATATTAAGAAGAGGTGGCAAGAATATACAGAAGAACTGTACAAAAAAGATCTTCATGATCCAGATAACCATGATGGTGTGATCACTCATCTAGAGCCAGACATCCTGGAATGTGAAGTCAGGTGGGCCTTAGAAAACATCACTATGAACAAAGCTGGTGGAGGTGATGGAATTCCAGTTGAACTATTTCAAATCCTGAAAGATGATGCTATGAAAGTGCTGCACTCAATATGTCAGCAAATTTGGAAAACTCAGCAATGGCCACAGGACTGGGAAAGGTCAGTTTTCATTCCAATCCCAGAGAAAGATGATGCCAAAGAATGCTCAAACTACTGCAAAATTGCACTCACCTCACACACTAGCAAAGTGATGCTCAAAATTCTCCATGCCAGGCTTCAACAATATGTGAACCGTGAACCTCCAGATGTTCAAGCTGGATTTAGAAAAGGCAGAGGAACATGAGGTCAAGTTGCCAACATCTGTTGGATCATCAAAACAGCAAAAGTTCCAGAAAAACATATATTTCTGCTTTATTGATTATGCCAAAGCCTTTGACTGTGTGGATCACAACAAACTGGAAAATTCTGAAAGAGATGGGAATACCAGACCACCTGACCTGCCTTTTGAGAAATTTGTATGCAGGTCAAGAAGCAACAGTTAAAACTGGCCATGAAACAAGAGACTGGTTCCAAATAGGAAATGGAGTATGTCAAGGCTGTATATTGTCACCTTGCTTATTTAACTTATATGCAGAGTACATCATGAGAAATGCTGGACTGGAAGAAACACAAGCTGGAATCAAGCTTGCCAGGAGAAATATCAATAACCTCAGATATGCAGATGACACCACCCTTGTGGCAGAAAGCAAAGAAGAACTAAAGAGTCTCTTGATGAAAGTGAAAGAGGAGAGTGAAAAAGTTGGGTTAAAGCTCAACATTCAGAAAGTGAAGATCATGGCATCTGGTCCCATCACTTCATGGAAAATAGATGGAAAAGTATAGAAACAGTGAGAGACTTTATTTTTGGGCTCCAAAATCACTGCAGATGGTGACTGCTGCCATGAAATTAAAGGATGCTTGCTCCTTGGAAGAAAAGTTATGACCAACTTAGATAGTATATTCAAAAGCAGAGACATTACTTTGCCAACAAAGGTCCGTCTAGTCAAAGCTATGGTTTTTCCAGTAGTCATGTATGAATATGAGAGTTGGACTATAAAGAAAGGTGAGCATTGAAGAATTGATGCTTTTGAACTGTGGTGTTGGAGAAGACTCTTGAGAGTCCCTTGGACTGCAAGGAGATCCAACCAGTCCATTCTGAAGGAGATCAGCCCTGCTGTTCATTGGAAGGACTGAAGCTGAAGCTCCAATTCTTTGGACACCTCATTCGAGGAACCAACTCATTTGAAAAGACCCTGATGCTGAGAAGGACTGAAGGCGTGAGGGGAAGGGGACGACAGAGGATGAGATGGTTGGATAGCATTACTGACTCAATGGACATTGGTTTGAGTAACCTCTGGGAGTTGGTGATGGACCGGGAGGCGTGGTGTGCTGCAGTCCATGGGGTTGCAAAGAGTTGGAGATGACTGAGTGACCGAACTGAGCTGAGCTGAACTGAAGGATTCATAGTTGTCTCTGCTGAGTTTCTCTCCCATCCCTGAAAGTCCCTAAAAGCAGTAAGAACAGTGGTGAGCCCATTCTCTGCAGTTTAGATCCCAGCTTCATCAGCTCCCATCCACATGCTCTTCAACAGTTTATCTCTCTGTGGCTTTGGAACCTTACCTGGAAAATGCAGTGGGTGGAAGATTAAAACGTTTTGCACATTGCCTGGCACATCTATGAATATTTGTTGTTCTTTAGTTGCTAAGTTGTGCCAGACTATTTTGTGACTCTGTGGACTATAGCCCACCAAGCTATACAGTTCATGGCATTTCCTAGGCAAGAATACTGGAGTGAGTTGCCATTTCCTTCTCCAGGGGATTTTTCCCAACCCAGGTATCGAACCCGCATCTCCTGTGTCTCCTGTGTCTCCTGTATTGGCAGGCACATTCTTTGTGCCACTGGGAAGCCCTTCAGTGAATATTCAGTTCAGTTCAGTTCAGTCGCTCTGTTGTGTCTGACTGTGACCCCATGGATTGCAGCATGCCAGGCTTCCCTGTCCATCACCAACTCCTGGAGCTTGCTCAAACTCAAGTCCATCGAGTTGGTGACTGCCTGCAATGCAGGAGACCTGGGTTCAGACCCTGGGTTGAGAAGAGCCCCTGGAGAAGGGAAAGGCTACCCAGTCTAGTATTCTGGTCTGGAGAATTCCATGGACTATAGTCCATGGGGTCACAAAGAGTCAGACACGACTGAGTAACTTTCACTTCAATGAATATTAGCCTATTATAATTGCTACTGGTTCAACCACCCCAACTGCTGAGTCACACTTGGGAAGACAGTCTTGCCCTCTGCTGGAAGGAGAAACTTGGAGCCATTGAGGTAAAAGAGCTCATGTCCAACCCCTACTCTCGTGTTAAAAACCGAGGACACACACACTTCAGTTTGCATTTAGCGAGATCATGACTTCAGGAGCGTTACTTCAGGTCAGATCAGAACGTAGTATCAGAAATTTACAGGAGAAATAAAAACTGGGGGTCATCAAGGAGAACGCCTTCACCACACTGCTGGGGAAATTGAGACCTCGTAGTGTAAACGGGGACAGTGGGCTTTTCTTTTCGTAAGACAAGTGGTTGACTTAAGTGGCTGAGACAACCACTTCAAAGCTAGCTCTTTGAAATAAACACCAGTCACTCACGGGGCTAGACTGAGAAGCCAGTCCTCCACCCCAGGCTTCTTTGCTTCAGAAATCGTGATTGATTTCAATAAATTCCCCAATAAGGAACGAGCCTGCAAAACCCCAGCCCCAACCCTGGACCTAGTTCCAGCAGAACCCAGTTCTGGTTCATCCTGTCTCTCTCTCCTCTTTTCTCCTCTCCTCTCCTCTCTCCCCACGTGACTTCACTGTGTGGCCTCAGGTGTGCCATGTAATTTCCAGGCTTCGTAAGTTATAGATCGGTTTCACTTCAGAGTTTCCTTAGAGTTATTGCTGGAGGGGTCTTGCAATTATAATAAGAACCACAAGGGCCGGTCCAGCCGTGACATTGGTTATCGGTGGCCTGAGGCTGGGTGAAGTGACTCCCAGACTGACTCTAGCGACCAGGTGTACGACTCCCAGTGTGGATATTTCTCATGTTGTCGTCTCTAAGAACACAGGCTGTGGTTTGCGCTGTGCTTGAATCTCCCTCGATGCTGGTAGGTCTGGACCATCTCTCCCTTTTTATTTCTAACTGGAGAGGAACCCCGGGTGTGTTGTGCAAGCCTGCCCTCTGCTGGACGGCACGTGTATTGACGCAAAGGGAAGTCCACCTGGCGAGCCAGACGTCACACTGAGGGCCGCTCTAATGAGAAGAGGCAACCCTCGGGCGCTTTGGGGTGTGCGTAGGGGGAGTTCCAGGAATCTACTCTCAGGTTGCAAAGTGCAGTGCTTTTATTACAGGATCTGGGTGAAAAAAGAAACCTGAATGAAGGAGCAGGGCTGAGCACGGGAGCACCAGTGTTTCCTTAATGAGGAATATGGCGAATGCCGTTAGTTCGGGCACCGCACCACTGTTCTCCGGCTAGGCCTCAAACTCTCAGAATAATGGTAAGAAGTGTTTTGCAGGTCCTAACCTCTGGACCACTAAGGAATTCCCTCCTTTTTGTTTTAGAATGAGTACCTGCAATGTGGTTCACTGATTTGTAATTTCTTAGTCTGCTAGAATGTGTTTGTCAGCTGGCCCAAGGAATCCATGGAAACTGAAAATGTGAATTGACTTTAATACTGTCAGTGTTGAGCCTATCATCTTAAAAGTGAGACTTGATGAACTTAATTGGATTATTTGTTGTCAGTGTGAAATGCCTGCTTTTGTGAACTAGAGTTTGATGTTGGGTCTGGCGCTGAGTGGCTGTGAGGATTGGGCAGGTTATTTATAAGTCAAAGCATTTGCTTTTCCGTCTGTAAAATGGAGATGTAAATATTATGAAATAATAACTATTTCATAGGTTTTTTTTTTCTGAAGAATAAATAAATTATTTCACTTACTTGGCACCATGGCTGATACATGGAAAATGCTTTATAAATATTATTGTTAGAAGAGGAAGAGCAAGGTGGTTGACTAGGGAGGAGGAGAAAGAAATAGTTGTATCGGATACAGTGATTTCATAATCCTTGCTGTGTTGCCAGTTTGGCTTAGTTGTTATTAAATTTTGTCAACTAGTGTTACTTTTATTAATATGTAGATAAACCAAATTTTATGATTTAACTTCAGGATTATCTAGCTGGAGAAATGACTTTTAAAAAACAGTATTTCTTTTCCTCTTATTTCATAAAGTAATACATTCTCACTGCAGAAACATTGAAAAATGCAGAAAAGCACCAAAGGGAAAAAAAGTGTTCCACTCAAAATTTACTCGATAACCATCAAGGTTTTTGCATTTTATAAAGTTCTAATCAGCAAATCACTGTCTTTTGCAATTTACTCTTCTCTATTTTTATCATGCGTCTTCTCCCATAATAGAAAAATCAAGTTTTAGAAGAATATTTAAAGACTATCCATTTGTATGAACACAGCATGATAAAGTTAAGCAGAATTCCCTGTTGTCAGATGTTAGGTATTACCCAAACACACTGAATGATGGGAAATGTTGTGTGGAACCTTCTGGGGCCTAAACCTTTGCCCATTCTTAATACTTTTATTGAGAGGGACTGTTTCAGTGGCAGTCAAGTTGCTAGGTTAAAAAAGTACAGCTAGTCTGTGAGAATAATTTTCTCAATAAAACCCATGGTTTAATTCCAAGAACGAGAATAATCCACTGACTGTCAACAATGGTGAGAATTAAAGCAAGGTCTGGCATCCAAGGGCTCCCCTGGTGGCTCAGATGATAAAGAAATCTGGCTGCAGTGCAGGAGATCCCGGTTCTATCCCTGGGTCAGGAACACCCCCTGGAGAAGGCCATAGCACCCCACTCCAGTATTCTTGCCTGGACAGAGTCCCATGGACAGAGGAGCCTGGTAGGCTACAGTCCATGGGGTCACAACGAATTGGTCACGGCTGAGCGACTAACACAGCACTGGCATCCAAACTCCAAAATCTGGGCCCCCTTAACTTCCTTGACCCTTTCTTGTGGTCTGTGCATCCCAGACCCCTGCTCCCCATCCTTCACCTTATCGTAACGCTTTATGAACCCCTGGGAGGCAGGATCAAGCCTGGGCCGTGGACACAGTGATGTGCTGGTGAACGTCTAACTGCTGGCTCCCTGGAGGGTGAGGGAAGCCCCACTTTACAGCATTGTGCAGTGTTTTTTTGTGTGTCTGTGTGTTTTTTTTTCTTTTTTGGAAAGCGCTCCCACCATGGCAAATTTTGCTAACAAGATGGCACAACTGAATGTGGAATTGGGAAGAGGAATCCACAGTGGGCTCTCGGGAGCTAGAAGGTGGTCTGCTCCAGCACACCACCAAGGGGGCCAATGCCTGGTCCACACGGCCCCCTGTGCCTCCTCCCCCCGCCAGGGGGCGTGTGGAGTCCAAGGACACGCTTCATTCCTCCTTACCAATTACGGTTTCAGGCGCCCAAGAAAGCACCTCCCCTCCTCCACCTTCTTCTTGTCGACCAGTCATGCTCCAGGGACGTAAGTGCCCAGGCTTCTTTTTCACTCCTGGTGACTAATATGTGTGCCTGTGCTCAGTCGCTCAGTGGTATCAGACTCTTTGCGGCCCAGGGACTGTAGCCCACCAGGCTCCTCTGTCCATGGGGACTCTCCAGGCCAGAATTCTGGCGTGGGTTGCCATGCCTTCCTCCAGGGGATCTTCCCAACCCAGGGATCAAACCCAGGTCTCTCGCATTGGCAGGCGGATTCTGAGCCACCAGGGAAGCCTGTAAGCAACGTGCAGACCTCTCTCTGTGGTGATGACTGACTGAGGTCTGCTTATACTCCAGTGAAAACGACTACCCCAAGATTCTTTCCTGCTTGGAGTGTGAGAAACAGAATAGACGGGTGTCAGATGTCAGGCGCATTCATTTGTATCAACAACGTTGCTCTGCAAATTAAAAAAAAAGAAAATACGAGAGGTCCCGCAGCACGTCCCAGTCACATTTCAGCTGCACTTTGCAACTATTTCCTGACATCGCTGTGCGTGTCAGGGCTCCTATTGGCTGCAGGAGGGACGCGGAGCCGGCCAGGAGGAAGTGTCACGTCTGCCGTTAAGTTGAGCATCCCCCGGTGCCAAGAACTGTGCTCAGCGATTTACATATATCACCCCTGTAGCTCAGTCTTCGTCAAGAGGCTGCATGGAAGGCTGTTTCCACCTTTATCCCACAAAGAAGAAACAGATGTTAGGACTTGACCCTTTCACTGATTACCAACCCCAGGTTTTTCTTCTGGGTCACTCTGTCCAATTCTGCTGGGGCTTCCATACCCAAGGACCACAGACTGGGTAGCTTCAACAATAGAAATGTGTTTTCTCGCAGTTAGGGAGGTTAGAAGTTCCCAATCAGGTCCAACAGGCTCAGCTCCTGGAGAGGACTCTCTTTCCGGCTGCAGATGGCCATCTTCTTGTGGTGTCCTCACTTGAGAGCCTGGGGCTCCCTCTTTTCGTAAGACCTCCAGTCCTGTCAGATTAGGACCCCGCTCTTCTGACTGCAGGTAATCTTGATTCTCTCCTAAAGACTCTGTCTTGAAATGCAGTCCTGTTGGCAGATCAGGCTTCAACTCATGAATTTTAGTGGGGAAGCACAGTTCATTCCATAGTCTGTTTTTTACTCTTCAGCAGTTCCAAGTTCACATAAAGACTAGGGTCACACAGTAGAATGTTACTAGTCATAAGAAAAGAATGAAATAATGCCCTTTCAGCAACATAGATGGATCTAGAGATTATCAACCTAAATGAAAGAGAAAGACAAACATATGATATCCCTTATATGTGGAATCTAAAAAAGTGATTCAAATGAACTGATTAACAAAACAGAAACAGAGTCACAGACATAGAAAGCAAACATCTGGCTGCCAAAGGAGATAGTGGTCAGTGGGGGCAATAAACTGGGAGTTGGGAATAACAGATTGACTGTGTGGACACAATAAACTGTGGAAAATTCTTTAAGAGATGGGAATGCCAGACCACCTGACCCGCCTCTTGAGAAACCTGTATGCAGGTCAGGAATCAACAGTTAGAAGTGGACATGGAACAACAGACTGGTTCCAAATAGGAAAAGGAGTATGTCAGGGCTGTATATTGTTACCCTGCTTATTTAACTTATATGCAGAGCCCATCATGAGAAATGCTGGGCTGGAGGAAGCACAAGCTGGAATCAAGATTGCCGGGAGAAATATCAATAACCTCAGATATGCAGATGACACCAGCCTTATGGCAGAAAGTGAAGAGGACCTAAAAAGCCTCTAGATGAAAGTGAAAGTGGAGAGTAAAAAAGTTGGTTTAATGCTCAACATTCAGAGATCAACAAAGATCATGGCATCTGGTCCCATCACTTCATGGGAAATAGATGGGGAAACAGTGGAAACAGTGTCAGACTTTATTTTTTTGGGTTCCAAAATCACTGCAGATGGTGATTGCAGCCATGAAATTAACCTAGATAGCATATTCAAAAGCAGAGACGTTACTTTGCCAACAAAGGTCCATCTAGTCAAGGCTATGATTTTTCCAGTAGTCATGAATGGATGTGAGAGTTGGACTATAAAGAAAGCTGAGCGTGGAAGAATTGATGCTTTTGAACTGTGGTGTTGGAGAAGACTCTTGAGAGTCCCTTGGATGGCAAAGAGATCCAACTAGTCCATCCTAAAGGAGATCAGTCCTGGGTGTTCACTGGAAGGACTGATGCTAAAGCTGAAACTCCAATACTTTGGCCACCTCATGAGAAGAGTTGACTCTGGAAAAGACTCTGATGCTGGGAAAGATTGAGGGCAGGAAGAGAAGGGGACAGCAGAGGATGAGATGGCTGGATGGCATCATCGACTCAATATACATGGGTTTGAGTGGACTCTGGGAGTTGGTGATGGACAGGGAGGCTTGGCATGCTGTGGTTCACGGGATCTCAGAGAGTCAGACATGACTGAGCAACTGAACTGAACTGAACTGCAAAACAACAAGGACCTGCTGTGTTGCACAGAGAACTATAATCAGTATCTTGTAAGAACCTATAATGGAAAGGAATCTGGAAAAGAATACACATGTATGTATATAACAGAATCACTCTGTGCCTGAAGCTAACACAGTGTTATAAATGAACCATACTTTAATAGAAACAGTTAAAAAATTAGGGGTATGCAAACGATCATTGGAAGTAAACTCTCTGTATTCACAGTCTGTTATCCTGTGTGGCATATATGGTTAAGAGGAAAGTAGGCTTTACCTTGCAAAGCTAAAATCTGAGCTTGGTGTCAAGTCCAGGTGTGACATTCCTGTTGGAAGCCATACTTATATTTTCTTACAAAATGCTTTTGAAAATAAAACATTAGCATAATTGTAATAGTTGATCTCATTATTACCATAGTCCTTGACCCATAGAAGACAGTTGGTTACACAAATCTAATTTTTTTTTTAAGAAACACAATTGAGGCTTTTAGAGTGAAGGGAATTTTTGGTTGTCCACCTAAGTGGATGATCTGTTTTTAGGAGCAGAAACCAGTTCAATATCCATGGTAATCAGTGACTGACATTTTATAGTATTAGCCACCTGATACGTTATAATCCAAAATTACCAGTTTTTTTTTTAAAAGCTTTTATCATTAGCATAAAACATTCCACAAAGCTTTAAAAATTGCTTGTTTTATATAATTTGAGGTGTTGCTGAAATTCACTGTATGATTCCAATGTGACAGTGCAGAACTGAATATGGAGGCAGGCATAATCTTCCTCTTAAAAATCTAAAGGAGTTATAATCTCAAATTTTTGTGCAATTAGATTAAATCATAATTAGATAAATTAATTAAATCAAATTAAATCAACAACTAAAAAAGAAGGTGGGCTTTAATCCCATGTTTGTGCTAAGTCACTTCAGCTGTGTCCGACTCTTTGTGACCCTGTGGATTGTAGCCCACCAGGCTCCTCTGTCCATGGGATTCTCCAGGCAAGAATACTGGAGTGGATTGCCATGCCCTTCTTCAAGGGATCTTCCTGACCCAGGGATTGAACCAGTGTGTCTTACATCTAACCTGAATTGGCAGACAGATTCTTTACCACTAGTGACACCTGGGGGCTTCCCTGGTGGTTCAGCTGGTAAAGACTCCACCTATAATGTGGGAGACCCCAGTTCAATCCCTCGGTTGGGAAGATCCCCTGGAGAAGGGAAAGGCTACCCACTCCACCCCTTGTCTTTCGTAGTCACATGCATGTTCAGTGTAGCAATAAAAGCAAAGGACTTAATCCCAACACAGATGAATCTCCAACATACTCTACTAAGCCAAAGAAGTCAAACTCACATGATGACCTAACACGTGATTCCTTTTATATGACATCCTGGAGATGCTGCTGCTGCTGCTGCTGCTAAGTTGCTTCAGTTGTGTCCGACTCTGTGCGACCCCATAGACAGCAGCCCACCAGGCTCTGCCGTCCCTGGGACTCTCCAGGCAAGAACACTGGAGTGGGTTGCAATTTCCTTCTCCAATGCATGAAAGTGAAAAGTTAAAGTGAAGTCGCTCAGTCGTGTCTGACTCTTAGGGACCCCATGGACTGCAGCCCACCAGGCTCCTCCATCCATGGGATTTTCCAGGCAAGAGTACTGGAGTGGGGTGCCATTGCCTTCTCTGATATGACATCCTGGGAAAGGTTAAATTGTAGGAGCAGAAAACAGATCTGTGGTTTGTTTTGATCTCTTGGGAGTTGGAGTTGGGGGTGCAGGAAGAAGTTGATTTCAAAGGAGCATGAGGGAATTTGGGGGGCGATGATGGAGCAGTTCCATGCCCTGAGTATGATGTATGGTTATACAACTGCATGCATTTGTTAAAACTGACAGAGCCAGGCCATAAAAGGGTTTTGTTTTCTTTTAACTGTATGTAAACCTTACTTGAGACATGTCTGGGCTCCCTGTCAACCATGTGATGTCTTACAAAGTTTAGGGCCCACCGTTGTCCATCCAGGCTCCATCCACCTTCTTCTTTGAGTTCAGGTTAGACTTTTCACGCACAGCTTCTTTTTCAGTAAGCAGAAGTCTTAGTTTTCCCTTTATCTGTGACTGTATTATGTCTTTGTTGATTTCTCTGTTTAGGAAGCAGGCTTGGTCCAGGGCAAGTTCATTTAGGTTGTATGTATTATACACGCAACAGCCCCCAGAGATCAGTGTGCCTGTGTGCTCAGTGGCTGCAGTTGTGTCTGACTCTGTGCGGCCCCATGGACTGTACCCCATCAGGCTCCTCTGTCCATGGGATTCTTCAGGCAAGAACACTGGAGTGGGTTGCCATTTCCTCCTCCAGGGGATCTTCCCGACCCAGAGATCGAACCCTTGTCTCTTGCCTCTCCAGCACTGGTGCTTTACCACTAGCACCACCTGGGAAGCCCTAACATCAATTTAGTTATTCCCGATTTCCTGATTAAGAAGCAGTTTCATGTTTCCGTTGAGGCGGTCTGAGCGTGGTTGGAAAAGAATTTCTAGACCCAGGGCTCCTCAGAGTTAAGAACAAAGAGCAGAGATAATGAGCCCACTGCCAGCCCAGTGGGCCAGCCCAACAGACCAGGGAGAGCCAGCGGGACACAGCCAGCTGGCCGTCTCAAGGGAGAGCCGACGCTTTTTGTGGTTTAGTAGCCAATTTTTGTAGCCTCAAGACAGAGAAAACTCTGCTAAAAGGTTGGCATTAGGTGATTAGTTAGGGTGTGAAAGGGTGACTGCTGGGTTGGGCGTTTTTGCCTGGTTTGGGGTCAGGAAGCCTCCTAGTGATGATCAGGGGGGCTTCTGGCAACAGTTACGGAGGGGCTCAGTCAGCTTCGGAGGGTCGTGGGCTCCACTTCTCTGGCCTTGGTACAAGCCCTCCCTTCTATAGCCCTGGAGCAGGACTCCACACTTTCTTCAAATGATCTGCCTGTGCTCACACGAGCGCTGAAACGGTAGACCAGCACTCCAGTCTTGGTGTGGTTGATATGACGAATGTCTGGCTACAGCTTCCTGATTTAATTTGCCTTGTGTTAAGTATTCCCAGGCTTTCATTTAATGACCCAGTGTCCATTAGACTACTGCTCGACAGAGACCCCCACTCAGGAGGCCTAAACCATAAACAGAGCTTACCGGCTTGTGAATCTCCGAGTCTGTAGGAATGTGGGCTTTAGATAAGTTTCAAGCCACTGACTCAATAACGTCTTGACAGACCAGCTCTCACCCTGCTGCTGTAGTTTCATATAGGCTGTTAGCCTGATGTCTTCATTCTAAGGCCGGGTATTCTTTGTGAACCCAAGACAATGGCCAGCATCAACTGACGCTTCCTTCTCCAAGCCCCCCACTCTTCCTTCACGTCTCATTCAACCACATGCCCAACTCTGGAATGATTATTGTGGACACAGGGTTGCATACATTTAGTTGGCTTAAGCCAATCCCAAACCTAACCTCAAGGCTGGGAAATAACATTTCTGTTCAGAAGGAGAGTGTGGTGAATGGGGAAGCTTTCAAAGGATCTGCTACAGTATTCAAGCCCGACCAGAAAGCTAACTTACTGGCCAAAAATATGTTTCCCATTATCTGTGTATGTGTTGTCAGTGACTTATTTGTATAGGCTCCGACAGAATGGGAAGATGCCTTGTCAAATGTCAGCCTCTGTGGTCAGTTTCAGGAGGGGCGCCCTGAACCTGCTGGGGTGTCATCACTTCCTCAGTTATGACAGAGGGCCCAGGGCTAGGAGAGTGGCTCAGGAGTGTGGTGGCTGGTGGGTACTTGAGGGACCTTCCTTTTAAACTGAAGCAGTGTTACAAGTCACCAGATCTCTTCTTTCTGAATCCACAAGCATCTGAAGCTTTCCCTGGATATAATTCTGGTGAGAGTGGAAAAAAGAGAGTTGTGGCCAATTTCGTACAAGAATTAGAATAAACATTTATTTAGTGTTTTATGCAGCTTATATTTATGGGATTTAGAAGCAAAACAATGTGGAGATGGCCAAGTCCTGAGTTAAAATGCAGTTTTCTCAAACCACATTCCATTACCCAAAGATCTCCTCTATTTGGTATGCATTCTAGATCCAGTTGGGTTTAGTTGACTTAGAATGTTGTGTTAGTTGCTGGTGTACAGCAAAGCGATTCAGTTATACACACACACACACACATTCCTTTTCATATTCTTTCCCATTGTGGTTTATTATAAAATGTTGAATATAGTGCACTGTGTTGTACAGTGGGACCTTGCACTTTAATCCATTCTATATACAATAGTTTGCATCCGCTAGTCGCAAGTTCCCACCCCTTCCCCTCCCCTTGATAACCACGAGTCTGTTCTCTATGTGAGTCTGTTTCTGTTTCATAGGTAAGTTAATTTGTGTCATAGTTTAGGTCTCACTTACAATTGACATCATATGGTATGTGTCTTTCTGACTTCCTTTGCTCAGCATGATCCTCTCTAGATCCATCCATGTGGCTGAAAATGGCATGGTTCCATTCTTTTTATGGCTGAGTAATATCCCACGGTATGTATGGACCGCCTCTTCTTTATCCATTCATCCGTCGATGGGCATTTAGGTTGCGTCCATGTCTTGGCTGTTGCGAGCAGGGCTGCTGGGAACATTGGGGTGCATGTGAGATGGCGTTTATGATCTTTCACTCTGAATTTGTCGCAGAGACATCTAACCGTCCCCCAGTATCTGTCCTTCATTTTTCTGCCACAGTAATAGATAAAGAATAACAGACTAAAGAGCTACACTTCCCAGGCTCCTTTAAAAGATACATGACCACAACTAAGTTTTGCTCAGTGGAATGCAGCAAATGTAACGTGTACAGCTTCCAGAAAGCATCCTTGAAGGAAGAGTGTGGTTTTTCTCCTCTTTCATCCTTCCTTCCGGCTGGAATGTGGGCAAATTGGCTGGCACTGAGCTCACTGTCTTGGATCGGGAGGTGAGAATTGTGTGCTGAGGTTGCTGGACAAAAAGATAAAAGGCCCTGGGGTCTTGGTGAAAAGGGATAACCCTCCCAGGCCTGAACCACCTGTGTTTATGTGAAAGAGAAGTAAGCTATCATTCACAGGCCCATCTAATGTCGGCTGTCTATCACTTGCTCCTAAATGTAATAGAAATAATAGCTGATGGTTATAACCATGCCTGGCACCCAGTGAGGCTTCTATATTGAACCTAGGCCGTCTGGCTTCCATAGTCTCTGCTCTTAATCTCTGTGCAGTCTTGAGTTAATACAAATACCACCCAACAGACTCTGCTGGAGGACACGTGCAGGAGGAGTTTAGGTCTAGAGACAGCCCTGAGGAAGTTACTAGATTGAAGCCTCGTTCCAAAATTGCTTCTGATGAATCTAATGCAAATAACTGGGACCATCTGGATTAAATTGCCATTAAAATAGACACATGGGTTTAAAAGTTGAGAGTGAAGTTGAGAGTGAAGTGTGTGGCCAAATGCACAGTGTGTCTCCTCCTTGGAAGGTTGGCTTGTCGGCCTGAAATGTTGAAGGACCCGAGAACACGGAGGTTCATCTATTTCTAATTAATCGGGTTTCGTGGTGCTTTTGGAGGATCTTTGGCCAAATGACAGATGAGGAGGGAGCCACAGCCAGGACCTTCTCTCTCTTAGGCTCCTGAAGGCAGCTGTATCTTCAGTGTTTCCAAATCTAATTTATTGTTGTAACCTGAGCAAGTTACTTTCTTGTCAGTAGAGTATTTTTCTTGTTCCTGTTCCAGGGTTTCATACTTGACAATCTCTTACAAGTCTTTCTAACCTGGGACAAGCAAATCAGATAAAAATGAAAGGATTCATATTCACATTCAAAGCAACAGAGGCCTAGAAAAATTTTATGCTCATTCTTCTTGAGCATTGCAAGTTTGTTTGTTCATTCATTCAATGATTCATAAGCAAGCATTTGCTGAATTCTGACTATTAGTAACATGACTTTGGACAAATTACTTTCCACACATTGTAAATTTGGAACAAATTTCCAGTAGATTAAAAGTGTACATAGTAGGTGAATGAAAATGATAGTTTTAGTTATTATTACCATTATTTTCAAAGCCCTGTGCTAGTCAATGGAAAAAATTAGCACAGAGCTAGAAAATATAGAATAGCCCTATTCTCACTCAGCCTTGTCAGAGATGGATAATCATTCACTTAGTCAAATATCAAAGAAATAATTCCTCAATACTATTATTTACCATATACTATGTTGGGAAGTGAACATAAAATAATTAGATAATCTGTTTTAGGCTCCAGGACTTTCCTTATAGTCTAGAACAGCTCAGTCCAATAGATATAAAATGCACATCACACATATATAGATTAGACTTTCTAGGAATCACACAAGAAAATAAAACATGTGAAATTAGCCTATTAATTTCATAATCTTATTAATTTTAGAAACCAATTGTTATTGTATATTTGCTCTACACTATCATCATTTCAACATATACTCACTTAAAATGATTCATAGATATTGTACATTATTTTTTTCATACTGAGTCTTCCAACCTAGTGTGTATTTTTACACATACAAGTACATCTCAGATCAGATGCTAAATTTCTGGAAATCCTTGATCTGTGTTTAGAGTTCGTAAAATTTATAATTTAGAAAGTTGTCTCACACTTTAAGAATTTCCATTAAGTAAATCAGCTTTTAAAAAAATTTTATTGAAGTACAGTTGCTCTATAATGCTGTGTTAGTTTCTACTTACAGCAAGGTAAATCAGCTATACATGTACACATATCCCCTCCTTTTTGGATTTCCCTCCATTTCAGTCACCACAGAGCGCTGAGTAGAGTTCCCTGAGCTGTACAGCAGGGTCTCATCCCCACCGGAGTGGTCCATGTGTTGCAGTCAGTGAGCCCGCCCTGACACATTGTTATCACGTCCATAGTTTACTCAGGGTTCACTTTCGGTGTTGTGTCTTCTGTGGGTTTGGATAAATATATAATGCCGTGTATCCATCATTATAGTATCGCACAGAAGAGTTTCACAGCAGTAAAGATCTTCTCTGCCTATTCATCCCTGCCCACCCTCGCAACCCCTGGTCCTTTTACCACCTCCTGAGTTTTGCCTTTTTTGATAATATGATATAGTTGGGTCACTCAGTGTGTAACCTTTTCTGACTCACTCCTTTCACTTAGTAATGTGCACTGAAGTGTCCTCTGTGTCTTTTCATGGCTTGACAGCTCATTTCTTTTTAGTACTGAATAATATTTCATTATTTGCTGTTCTACAGTTCATTTATTCACCTACTGAAGGACATCTTGGTTGCTTGTAATTATGAACAAATGGGCAATAAACATCAATGAGCAGGGTTTCGTGTGGATATGTGTTTTCAGCCCTTTGGGATAAATACCAAGAGCATGATGACTGTATCACATGGTAAGAGTGTGTTTAGTTTTGTAAGAAACTAGCAAACTGTCGTCAAAAGTGCCTGGCCTGCTTTGCATTCCGGCCAGCAGTGGATGAGAGTTCCTGTCGCACCAGCGTGTGCTGTTATCAGTGTTCTGGATTTTGACATTCCAATAGGTGTGTTGTGGCACGTCCTTGTTTTTATTTGCAGTTCCTTAAGAACACTATACGGAGCATCTCATCTTAAAATTCCTTTCCATTATGCTTTGGTACAGATATTGAATACAGTTCTCTGTGCAGTAGAGCAGGACCTCACTGTTGATCTATTCTTTAATAAGAGTTTGCATCTGTCGATCCTAAACCCCCAATCTGGCCCTCCCCCAGCCTCCTCCCCTTGGCAACCCCAAGTCTGTTCTCTGTGTCTGTGAGTCTGTTTCTGTTTTGTGGACAGGTTCATTTGTATCATATTTGAGATCTCACAGATAAGTGATGTCATGTTTTTGTCCTGCTCTAACTTCCTTCACTTAGTACAGTAATCTCTAGGCCCGTCCATGTTGTTGCAAATGTTATTTCATTCTTTTTATGGCTGAGTAGTATTCCACTGCATATATGTACCACTTTTTCTTTATTCACTCATCTGTCCCTGGATATTTATATTGTTTCCATGTCCTGACTGTTGTGAATAGTGGTGCTGTAAACACTGGGGTGCATGTATCTTTTTGAATTATAGTTTTGTCTGGATAAATTCCCAGGAGTGGGATTGCTGGAGCACATGGTAGTTCTATTTTTAATTTTGGGGGCACTGTGGAGCATCTTTTCATGTAGTTATTTGCCATCTGTGTGTCATCTTTGGTGAGGCATCCACTTGGTTCTTTTGTCTTTTTTAAGTCAGTTTCTTCATTCTCTTACTGTTGAGTTTTAAGAGTTCTTTGTATATTTGGATGACAGTCCTTCATCAGTTGTGTCTTTTGCAAATATCTTCTCCAGTCTGTGGCTTGTGTCCTCATTCTCTCCAGCGTCTTTCACAGACAGAGGTTTTTAATTTTAATCAAGACCAGATTAAAGATTATTTATTGCATAGATCATGCTTTGGGTGTTGTATCTGTCATCACCATACCCAAAGTCATCTGGATTTTCTTCTCTGTTATCTTCCAGGAATCTTGTAATTCTGTGCTTTACATTTAGCTTTATGATCCATCTTGAATTGATTTTTGTGAAAGGTCTAGATTTTTTTCTTCTCTTTTTGACTTGGACTATCCAGTTTTCCAGTACCACTTGTTGTAAAGCCTGCTTTGCCTCCACGGTATTGCCTTTGTTCTTTTTGAAGATCAACTGACTATATTTATGTTGTTGTTCAGTAGTTAAGTCACATCCGATTCTTTGTGACCCTATGGACTGTAGCATGCCAGGCTCCTCTGTCCTCCACTGTCACCTGGAGTTTGCTCAAATTCATGTCCATTGAGTCAGTGATGTATTTCATTTATTTTTAATGAGCCACAGAAGAAGAAAGACCACTTAACCTAGCATTGGAAGCCATCCACCTTTGTCCATGGAGAAAACCTTGGTGCTGGCCTTTACTTTGAGATTCTGTCCTTCCACTGCTTGGTGTTAAAACATCAAACTATGAGTTTCAAGTGATGTCAGATGATATATAGTTTCTATTCTTCAGTTCAGTTCAGGTCAGTTTAGTCGCTCAGTAGTGTCCGACTCTTTGCCACCTCATGAATCTCAGCACGCCAGGCCTCCCTGTCCATCACCAACTCCCAGAGGTCACTCAGACTCAGGTCCTTGAGTCAGTGATGCCATCCAGCCATCTCATCCTCTGTTGTCCCCTTCTCCTCCTGCCCCCAATCCCTCCCAGCATCACAGTCTTTTCCAATAAGTCAACTCTGCATGAGGTGGCCAAAGTACTCAGTTTAGCATCATTCCTTCCAAAGAACACCCAGGACTGATCTCCTTGAGAATGGACTGGTTGGATCTCCTTGCAGTCCAAGGGACTCTCAAGAGTCTTCTCCAACACCACAGTTCAAAAGCATCAGTTCTTCCACGCTCAGCCTTCCTCACAGTCCAACTCGCACATCCATACATGACTACTGGAAAAACCATAGCTTTGACTAGACGGACCTTTGTTGGCAAAGTAATGTCTCTGCTTTTGAATATGCTGTCTAGGTTGGTCATAACTTTTCTTCCAAGGACTAAGCATCTTTTAATTTCATGGCTGCTGTCACTATCTGCAGTGATTTTGGAGCCCCCCAAAAATAGTCTGACACTGTTTCCACTGTTTCCCCATCTATTTCCCATGAAGCGATGGGACCAGATGCCATGATCTTTGTTTTCTGAATGTTGAGCTTTAAGCCAACTTTTTCCCTCTCCTCTTTCACTTTCATCAAGAGGCTTTTTAGTTCCTCTTCACTTTCTGCCATAAGGGTGGTGTCATCTGCATATCTGAGGTGATTGATAATTCTCCTGGCAATCTTGATTCCAGCTTGTGCTTCTTCCAGCCCCGCATTTCTCATGATGTACTCTGCATATAAGTTAAATAAGCAGGGTGACAATATACAGCCTTGATGTACTCCTTTTCCTATTCATCTTAGTTGGCAAAAAAACCCAAAAAACCGGCACAATGCACCAACTAAACAAGGCTGGCAATCCCCCCCCCCTCCTTTTTTTTAGTGCCGTTTTTTGACTGTGAAATTAAAAAGTTTCTCGTCCATGGTCTTTGGACTTCCACCTCTGAATCATTTACATTTTAATGAAAGGTCCGCTAGGGGGAGAAGTTTAGTAGCGTTAGAGCTCCTCCGCTCAGCCAGAAGTGTTTTTGTCGACTCCTCAGTAAACAAAAGATCGCTCTCTAAACCAAACACCGCCAGGCCAGAAGGTTTGGTGCTGTGTCCGGAGTTCTCCGGCGGCGACACCTTTGAGCCCAGCCGAGGCTGCACAGAAGCAGTGCGGGGCGTCCAGGAAGGGCTGATGCACCCGGGCGAGGCGTGGGCAGCCAAGCGCAGCGCCTCTGGGAGAAACCCCAGTGTTTCCACACTGAGAGTGCTTATTCACAACGAGTGAACCAAACTCCTGGACTGTTTAGGATCAGAAGTTGCTTAGGAGTTCGCGCTGGCCTCCCAAGGGCTTGCAAGGGTGCTGCGTACAGAGCAGGGCTGGACTCTGCCCTGGTACCTGTCCAAAGAACAGACACATTTTAGACGCACTGTAGGCTGTTAGCAGCAAGTCATGTGCTCAGCGGTGCTCCGGGTATATAGCTCCTAAGAAGACATCTGTCCGAGAGCCAGAAGTCCCAGCGCTGATGAATGACGTTCCAGAACCCCTGGCCCCAGACAGTTGTTATTATTTTTTGTAGATGCTTTACCAATTCTTGCCATGGCTGTGTGCCACATTTCTTTAGCTGCCTTTATAGGATCAACTTTTTAAAATAAAATAAATTTATCTTAAAAAGAGACATATAGCTATTATAAGTGGAAAATAAGTTCCACTTGCCATTGATAGAAAGCATGTGTCAAGATAAATTCAGCAGACAACGATATTACTTAGATGGATACTCAGCTCTCCTCAAAATTTTAAGCTTGAGACCTGCTCCCTATTAAGCAAGAGGATTAGCAAGTGCTAGAAAGAGGTGTTAAAGACGTTTTACGCCCCCTATGAGATTTTTCTTTTCCTTGACAAAATAATCAAGCGGCCTGAAAGGAAACAGCTTTCCCCAAACACAATTCAGAATTACTCATGTCTTGTCTGTGCAGATAGTCATCCTATAATCCGGCTAAAACCACCTGCTTACCACCAGAAACCCCTCTAATACCTTGGGAAACACAGCTTTAAATCACAGCTATTGCCTAGAAGCGAGAAGCCACTCAACTTCTTCACGAGGAAGGAGGAAGCTACGGATATAACTCCAAAGCTATCTGTGTTATTAAAGATAACTCATCTAGATAGACTAGAATTTAAGTGCAGTCCCCTCACCTGTCTAGCAGGCTGCAAGTCTGTTGTTATTTTAATATTTCATACTAAAAATAATTGAACTAGTTTCCAGGAACTTTTACTTCTTTGTTTTTCCTGCATCCCACATTGAATTTGCCAATATGCCGCAGTTTTTGCAGTTTTCCCTCTGATCTGGGTCTCCTGTGATCCTGCCTTAGCCTAAAGCCTCATCTGCTATTGATGGAACTGGCTAATGCTCTCCTGCCTCTGTCTCTACACCCTTCATTCCATCATCTACATAAAACTAACCCTCCAGTAACAATGGGCATTGTTTTACTGTGGTCTTCCTCAGTTGAGAGATTCCGGAGTAAAGTGCCCAAGGCCACACCCTTTGTAAGTGGCAGAGCTGGGAATCCAAGTTCATTTGTCCAGTTCCAAAGGGCATTCCTTAATGACCATATCGGTGTTCGTTTCCAAAGATGGAAGTTAAGCAGCTGACCTGCAAAAAGGGTACCTCGGTTCAGTCAGTTCAGTCACTCAGTCGTGTCCCACTCTTTGTGACCCCATGAATCGCAGCACACCAGGCCTCCCTGTCCATCACCAACTCCCGGAGTTCATGCAGACTCACGTCCATCGAGTCAGTGATGCCATCCAGCCATCTCATCCTCTCTTGTCTCCTTTTCCTCCTGCCCCAATCCCTCCCAGCATCAGAGTCCTTTCCAATGAGTCAACTCTTTGCATGAGGTGGCCAAAGTGCTGGAGTTTCAGCTTTAGCATCATTCCCTCCAAAGAAATCCCAGGGTTGATCTCCTTCAGAATGGACTGGTTGGATCTCCTTGCAGTCCAAGGGACTCTCAAGAGTCTTCTTCAACACCACAGTTCAAAAGCATCAATTCTTAATAGGCTTTAATAACCCAAATGCATCCAACGTTTCCCAAACTAAAAATGACTGTTAATTCAGCCAATATTTATGAAGCATTAAGCAAATCTGGGCTATTTCTGTCGAAGTGACAGAAACACACTCAAACTGGTTCAAATACTGTGAGACACGTAGCTGTTCACTGTGTATAACTGAAAACTTTGGGAGGCAGGGCCATCTTCTGGCTGGGCTGAACCCAGGAACCAGGTCCCTAGGACTCAGTCCCTGGTTCTGTATCTCTCAGCCCCCGCTTGCAACCGTGTTGCTTCTTCTTGAGCAGTCTTCCCCTGGTGATGACAGGATGCCTGTCACTAGCTCAGGGAAGCCAGAGGCCTGAGCAATTCTCAGGTCACCTGACAGGCCACCAGCTCACTAGACCCCACAGCCTGTCCAGAAAGAGACCACTCACTTCCTTGGTAATTCTTGCCAGAGTTTCAGGACTGAATCTCATTGGCCCAGCTTGGATCATGTGACAATCAGAAACCAATCATTTGCGCCGGGAAAATGGCTTATGCTGATTGGTCCAGCCTAGATCACGGGCCCACGTCTGGAATCAGGGGATGTAATTAGGCTCTCTGAAACAAATGAAGTTAGGCTGGAGGAGGGTAGTTTTCTCAAGGGAAACTGAGATACGGTTACTAGGAAAGAATTCGGGAAAGAGGGAAATAGACACTGACTGCTCTGGGGGCAGGCCAGAGTAGCAGGTGCTGCTATGTGCTCGTGACGGGTTGTGTATTGTGTGGGATGAAGAGACAATTCACATATACTCATATTCTCAAATAACTAGTACTCAGGAGGCAGATAAGAAGAAACAGTAAGAGAACAAGAAGAGGAATTATCTCTGTGTTAATAGTTCACCAGATGAAATAGGAACCTCAAAAGGAGAGAGATCATTTGTGGGAATTGGGGCTAAAATCATCAAGGAGACATTCTAGAGAAGGAGGACCTTGAAGGATGGGCAGAGGTTAGGAAAGATACTGGCCCTCTGACCTTATCCCCAGCTGTCACAGTCATGAATATGTTTCACACCATGGCAACAGGGACTATGCAGATGGAATATGGCTACTGATCAATTGATAGTCATCGGGCAGCTCTCAGGCACTGGGTCCCGGAAACCTCTCATTCCAGCTTTTCTCTGCAAGTTGCCCTGAGAAGGGGTATAAATGAGATGGAAGGAGTGGTACCTCTGGTACTTGGGCTTCCCTCGTAGCTCAGCTGGTAAAGAATCCACCTGCAATGCAGGAAACTGTGGTTCAATTCCTGGGTCGGGAAGATCTGCTGGAGAAGGGGTTGGCTACCCACACCAGTATTCTTGGGCTTCCTTTGTGGCTCAGCTGGTAAAGAATCCACCTGCAATGTGGGAGACCTGGAAATGATCCCTGGGTTGGGAAGATCCCCTGGAGAAGGGAAAGGCTACCCACTCCAGTATTCTGGCCTGGAGAATTCCATGGACTCTATAGTCCATGGGGTCACAAAGAACTGGACATGACTGAGTGACTTTCACTTTAATTGCCCTCTGGGCTTTCTTTTCCATCAAACTTTCCCTTGATATTGATTGCAGGTTTCAAGGTCTGCAGATGGGTTAGAGGTGGGACTGGAGTGTGGCAGTTATTTAAAGTTGATACACGAGGGTGGTTGGTGAAAAAAACATTTGAATTCTTGGCTTTCCCTATCTCAAACCCTACTTCTGCATTTTGGAATAAGAGTTCTGAGTTTGTGGTTCATGGATAATTTTAGGGTGTACACAGAACTTCTGGAGGCAAGGATTCAAACTTTGTGTTGATACATTTAGAAATTTTCTGTGGAAAAGCTCTATGGCCTGAGAAATATCAAAACCCATCACCTCAGAGACCTCATTTATTTATTTTTTTTCAGGGACCATGGTCTGTTCACCAGGAGTCTTTGGGAAGAACTTGGACAAAGTTTGCTTCTAATTTCATCTTTTAGTGAATTGGAACTCTAAAACCCCAGCTGCCAGCCCAACACCTTTCCTGTGTCTTGGGATTATGGAACTATGAAAGGAATTTGTTTTGCTGGATAATTTTGAGTAACTTGAGCTGTGTATTTGGTGAAAAAGAGAAAAATTTATCAAGCAGTCCTGTGCCCTATGGTACAGACAACATTTGTCCAACCCAGATGCCCCCCAAATTGGAATCACTGTTACCCTAAGGACAATGGGTGGTCCAGGAAGGGGTATGCCTAATTTTAGAAAGCCAGACTCATCACTGGGGTGATCTTTAATAGAAGTCTTTGTTGAACAATGGTTTTTATCCCAGAATGTGATCACAGCTGTTTTATTTTAGCTAATGCAGCAATTCAAGCAATTAAATCCATATTCCACTGTGGCTATTTATTTTCATGAAGTAGTTCTCCATGCATTGTCATGAAAGAATTCTTTGAGACTTGCAAAGTCAAAACAGAATGTAGACTTTTTTTTCTTCTAAAATGCCACATCTGCTTTTTCAAGTTGTCTTTTCTTTGTTGATGTCTCATAAGGATGTCAACTTTTAATCTCCAAGAACTGGGTTCCATTGGGAGAAATGAGATTTATTATTCAGAGGCAATAGAGTAAGTATCATGGTAAATCATAGTCCAGGAGAAAGAGGAGGACCTGTTTGTTTTAGTAGCAAAATAACAAATCAGGGAGCTCATGTTGAAATCTGATATTGTTACAAAATTAAATGAGATGATTATTTCCTGGTGGTAATATTATATATGAGTAGAAGATTTGATGTATTTATTTTTTTACTCCCTTCCTTTTCCTTATGATTATATATTATGTAATTATTTTATTCAATCATTCAACAAATATTCATTGAACTGCCAGTGTGTGTCAGGAATGGTGAACAAGACAGACACAATTGTGTTCCTTTTTTGTTTTATTTTGACCATAATTTTTAAAAATTAATTTTTACTGCAGTATAGTTGCTTTACAATGTTCTTGTTAGTTTCTGCTCTACAGCAAAGTGAATAAGCTATATACATACACATATCCCCTCTTTTTTGGATTTCCTTCCCATTTAGGTCACCACAGATCGTTGAGTGGGCTTCCCTGGTGGCTCAGATGATAAAGAATCCACCTGCAATGCAGGAGATCTGGGTTCAATCCCTGGGTCAGAAAGATTCCCTGGAGAAGGGAATGGCTACCCACTCCAGTATTCTTTCCTGGAGAATTCCATGGACAGAGGAGCCTGGTGGGCTACATCTGTGTGGTCACAAAGACTCAGACACGACTGAAGGACTAACACAAAGATATACATACACCATTGAGTGGAGTTCCCTGAGCTATACAGTAAGCTCTCATTAGTTATCTATTTTATACAGAGTATCAATAGTGTATACGCGTCAATGCCAGTCTCTCAATTCATCCCAATCCACCCCTCCTTCCCCTGGATACAATTTTTGACCTTGTTCCATTTATATCATTTCTGGAAAGACCAACTAGAAGTCAGAAAATAAAGAAATGAATAGAAGGATCAGAGATTGTGGTACATGCCAGCAAGGAAGGAAGGAAGGAGGTGAAATAGGAATGAACTGGGAAAGGAGGTTACTTTTAAAAAAATACAGCATAGACACCCCCTCTGTAGACTGAAGATTTAAGCTGAGGCTTAAAGGAAAGATGATTTAAAGGAAAGTTTTATCTCTGTGTATAAATGGAGGGGGAGCATCATAGACCGATGAAATTGGCAAGGGCTTGAGGTGGGAAGCGTGGTGTATTTGACGAACTGTAGGGTGAGTGACGCGGCTGGAAAACAGTGAATGAGATGAGTGTGGAGGGAAAGTGGTTACTGCTGTTCTTGCCTTAGTGAAATGGGAGTTCACTGTTGCATCTGGAGTTACATTGGCATAGTCCCTGCCATGTTGCTTGCCACTGCTTCAGGGGAAGGTGCGCCCAAACTCAGGATGCGCTGTACTGAGACCATGGTGCTTGGGGTGTTATGAACTATATGTTTGTGTCCCCCTCCCATATTCACGTGTTGGAGCCTAGATCTGCAATGTGATGGTATTTGGAAGCATAGCTTTTGGAAGGTGACTAGATCCTGAGAGTGGAGCCACCATGAATGGGGTTAATATTCTTAAATGAAGCGATAGGAGCGAGATGCCTTCTCCCTAGTGCCCCCACCTCTTCTCTCAGTCATGGAAGACACAGTGAGAGGCTGGGTGGTCTGTCAACTAGGAGGAGAGCCCTCACCAAGCACCCGAGCACACTGGCACCCTGATCTCAGACTTCCAGCCTTCGGAACTGTGGGAAATGAGTGTCAATTGTTTAAGCAACCCAGTCTTTTTAATGCTCTGTTGTAGCAGCCCAAGCTGCCTAAGCCATAGGCGTGAAAATTACCGGGACACTTTAACAGGGAGCACATGGAGTGAGCGAGTGCTTCCGCTCAGTTGCACTGAGAACAGCAACCAGCCTGCACTGTTCGTGGAGTCAGAAACCAACCAAGACGCTGGGGAAATTTCTCCAGCCCTTTGGGCTAAACTGGAGAAGGAAATGGCACCCCACTCCAGTACTATAGCCTGGGAAATCCTATGGACAGAGGAGCCTGGTAGGCTACAGTCTATGGGGTCACAAAGAGTCGGACACGACTGAGCAACTTCACTGTTGGGCTAAACAGGAGAGTGTGGCAGGGAAATCTGGTGGTTCAGTAGGTAATGGGGTTCCTAGGGTCAATGTGGTTAGAACTGAGATTCAGAATGATCACTGACTACATGATGAAAGAGGACAAATTGATGGTGGAGAGTGTGTGGAAATGGCACACGCAGGGTTATATACAAAGGATCTGCCCAGTGGAAGAGAGGGAGAGACATTGCAAGAATTCCCAGAACTTCCCAGGAGCAGGGTTGAGTGGACTCATCACCGTCTCATGATTTCACATGTTGGCAGGCGCCTCGCGTGGCCATTTCTGCAGACCCTGTCCCTCTGGGACTTGGAGTTTGAGTTCATGGGTCTTGTCAGCACTGTTTGTGATGTCCTGACCCCTAAGTCCCTCTGGCACGCAGAGGAGCAGAAAGTGATTCAGACGGAGGTGTGGAGCTCAGATTTCTTGGGTTCAAATTCTGACACTCCACTAATGGCCTGAATGACCCTGTGCTAGTTCATTTCATCTCTTTGTGCCTCACTTTTTTTTCTCCTGTAAAACAGAGAAGATCAGTATCTTCGAGCCGCAGGTATGGGATTGAAGTGAAATAACATTTATAACAGAATTAGATGCTCTCTTGGCAGACAGGAAGCACTTGCTGAATGTTAGGATTCGCTGATGTTGCTACTATTTTTTTTTTTAACTTTTATTTGTGTGTTTTCAGCTTCTAACCTTGTGACACCTGGACATACTCTCACTAACTTCAGAAGCCACAGGCTTGTTCATTCAGCACGGAGAGGGGTCTGTATCAAGAGTCTCCCTTGACTTCCAGTTCAAGATGATGGGGTAGAAGGATGTGAGCTTACCTCCTTGAGAACGCCAGAAATGCAACTAGCTACTGATCAGCCGTCGACAGGAGGATGCTGGAACCCCCCCAAAAGAGGCACCTCACGTCCAAAGACGAAGAAGAAGTCCTCACAAGACAAGGCAAGATCTTCGTTCCCCAGCCAGGGACTGAACTCCCACCACCTGCGCTGGAAGCTCAGAGTCTCATCCATTGGACCGCTGTGAACGTCGCTCAGATTTCTTTTTGAATCGTAGTTCTCAGTGTTATAAAGCCTCCTGAGACAGTCTGTCCTCAAGGGACCAAAACGAATAAATAAAAACCAAAATTAAAAAAAAAAAAAGAGTCTGCTGCTGAGGAAAGGAACTGTGGACAGTGATCAAGAAGAAATTCCTCTTCTGATTAGTTTTTTTCTCTCGTGACGTCTAAGTAATATGAAGTAGGCTGGTAATTCAATCCCAGAAGGAAATTGGAATATTCAAGAAGCAATTTGTTGTCGCAATCCCATCAAACTTGGCTCTTCCAGTGGCAGTGAGAAGCTCCATCGTGGGTAAGCCTTCCTTCTTACAAAATGAGCAAAAGAAGGGAGCGTTTCCTCTTTTTAATCCACCTCTCTGACAGTGGGGCTCCATGACTGCTGTGTCGCTAACTTTTATATATGATTCACGTCTGTCTAATGACTGCAGGATTGATATGTTTCCCCCACAGAGGTCAGTGCAGCCAGTCATACTTGTTGACTCTCATTAGCCTCTTTATTTATGTAGGATTGGGGCCATCAACGATATAAATCACGACCATCCCAAGAAGGCGAATGTGAGGAAAATATGCTGAATTATTTAAAGAGCAGCTTTGCAGGTTGAGGAAGGGGTTTCTATTTTCTGGTTCTCTGAGAATGCTAAATGCAAGGTGAGAGCAAGAATATGTGACTGAGACATATATTTAGAAGCTTGGGAAGAAGAGTCCAGATGGAAGGAAGAGGAAGTACAAAAATTACAGGCCCATAGCCAGGACAGACTCCACACACTTGAGGAACTCGGAGGAGCCCTGTGTGTGCATGGTGCACAAAGCGGGGCCGGTTGTGGGGAAGCAGAGGAACCGAGGTGTCTAGGGCTTCGACAACCGTGGTTTCATTTGGAGTATGGTTGAAGCTATGGAACATGAGTAAGAGGGCATAAGATATTATGATTTATATTGAAAAAAAATCACTCTGGGGTCTAATACAGGATAGAATATAAAGGACAAAAGTGGAAATAGAGGTCAGTTAGAAGGCTAGGCTGCCAGGCTGTAGGTTAGAGTAGATACTCAATGAATTTTGTAAAAATACTATATAATTCATTCTCCCTATGTGCTTGAGTTGAAGAGAATTACAGATTATTCTGAAGGTTCAGTTCAGTTCAGTCGCTCAGCTGTGTCCGACTCTTTGCGACTCCATAAATTGCAGCACGCCAGGGCTCCCTGTCCATCACCAACTCCCGGAGTTCACTCAGACTCATGTCCATTGAGTCCGTGATGCCATCCAGCCATCTCATCCCCGGTCGTCCCCTTCTCCTCTTGCCCCCAATCCCTCCCAGCATCAGTCTTTTCCAGTGAGTCAACTCTCCGCATGAGGTGGCCAGAGTACTGGAGTTTCAGCTTTAGCATCATTCCTTCCAAAGAGCACCCAGGGCTGATCTCCTTTAGACTGGACTGGTTGGATCTCCTTGTAGTTGACAATAAATTATTGCCAAGCCTTGGAGAGTTACAGACTCTTCTTGAATGTTCTAGAAATAGTTTCAGATTTCTGAAAACAGGCTTCGAGCATCATCAGCCCTCATGCCTGTGTGGAGGTGTGGAAGCTTCTGCACAACTTGGTCTGTGCAAACTGGTGGCTCTAGTGGCAAAGAAGCTGCCTGAACCTGCCTGCCGGTGTAGGAGACGTAAGAGACACAGGTTTGATCCCCAGGTCAGAAAGTTCCCCCAGAGCAGGTGGTGACAACCCCCTCCAGCATTCTTGCCTGGAGAAGTCTATGGACAGAGGAGCCTGGGGGGCTACTGTCCATGGGGTCACAAAGAGTTGATCACGACTGAAGTGACCTAGCACACACAAGCAGAGCACAGCAGAGCAACTGTCCAGCAAGGGAGAAACCGCTGTCTTAAAGAAAGGAACCTTCTGTCAGCTGAAGTCCACTTATTAAAAAAAAAAAAATAATTAGCCCAGAGGTGGAAAGTCCAGCGGAAGAGGGAGTGGGAAGCCAGAGAGATGAAAACAAATCCTGAAGGGTCCTGGTTCCTGGCAGAAGCTGAACCAGGTGCTGGGGGAAGCGAGGACACTGGACACAGGCCTCCGCAGAACAGCGGCCCGTCTCACGCCCCAAGACTCAGGTCATGGACATGACCCACCCGGAGGAGCCCACTCGGCATCAGACGGCCTAAGTTAATTTGGAAACTCCTGACATTCTTGAGTAATTGCAAACTAATTTGGCCAAGGGCAAATGACTGCCAAAGGTGAAGTCATTGTGCAGAATTTTCCTTTCTTGCCCAGATCCTACAGCTGAAGGAAATAAGTGAAATTTAAGCAGTATATTGGACTCCCAGAGCGAAAATCCTAAGGTAGAAAATGAACACCAACTTACAGAACCTTAGCCCCTTTCAGAAACCCATGGAGTAATGAGATCCAGCTTCTCTCCTCAGTTGACCCCAGTTTTCCTTTCTTCGCTCCAGGCCTGGGGCTAAGAATCAGGTTTTTAAAAGTGTATCTGAGCCTTCTTTGGAGGCACTTCATTCTTGTTGCCCGCAGGCAAAGAAGCTCTGATCGGTGAAGACGAGCTATAGGGAGGTCTGTTTTAACTCAGAACTGGGGGGAAATGTTTTAGTAATCATAGCTGTCCAACAGTGGAACGGAGTGCCTTGTTAAATAACAAGAGGTTAATGCTTATTGAGCATATACTGTGCATCAGATCCTGGGATTAGTGCTTTACATGCATTATTTTATTTGGTCCACAACATAGCTTGTTTTGCAGATGAAGGAGCTATGGATGTATGAAAGTTATGTGTCTGAGGTCACACAATTATTCTATGTCATTATTCCCGGGGTGGAGCCAGGGATAGTAAACAGAGACTGCATGTTTGAAAGAATGAATGAAGGAATGAATTTGATTAAGTTCCAGAAATAGTTTCGAAAAGCTATTCTGTGCCAGACATAGTGTTAGGTGTTCAATGGTAAACAAAAACCAATATGATCTAGATTATGACTGGAAGATCTTTCCAGACTAATAAGAACAATTTAAGAGATGCTTTGGAATCTATAAAATTGAACATTTACAAAGTTCTTGAAAATGTGGTGGCAGCGTTTGGTTGCTTTTTCATGTGGAGATGGATTTAGCAAAGACTTCCTGCCTGAAAATGGCATTTCAACTGGGCATAGATGGATCATCTGGAAGGAGGCTGGAGACATCCTGGGGAACTGAAGAGTATTCTAAAGTAGAATATTTACATTTTAGTCGCTGCAGTGTGAGAAATGTGTGAATGTTTTTTCTAGTAGGGAGTGATCTGAAAGTACTACGAGTTATCTGCTAACTAGAAATGAAGAGATTTGGTTGAAAGAAAGAGTGAAGGTCAAGGCCAGGGGAAGGTCCAGGAGAGTGGAAACAATGTCCTACACGGGGGTGATTCGAGGGAAAGGAGAGCGGTAGGGCTGAAGGAAAGCCTTTAGAGGCAGCATCAATGAGTCGGGAGTAGGCGGATTGGCAAGGCAGACAGAATCCGTGATGTTTCTTAGGCTTTGAAACTGATTACCTTGGAGGATGGTGGAGCCATAAATTAGGATCGCGAGACCACTTGAGGCCCCGCAGTCTGAGAGAAAGGAAGAAGGAATGGAACTTTGACCATGGATTCACCATCCGTATGGGCTCATGAAAAACACTTCTCCAGCTTCCCTTCTTTCTAACCATGCAGGGTGGAGGTTGCTGGATTGCTGGGTCCTGGTAATCCTTGGAGCCAGCAAGCAAATATTAAGTACTCCAAGTATTTCCCAGGTACTACTGATGCCGTGAACACGGCAGCCTCAATCCTTGTCTTCATGGAACTTATTTTTCCATAGTATGTAGGACTGCTCAAGTAACTGTTAGCAAATAACAATCATGGTAAAATCATGGTAAAGGCTTTGAAGGAAGACTGTCAGCTTGAACAAGCCTTCTGCCAGGCTCCCGTGAGATATGCAATTCAAGTTGATATTTGAATGGTAAGTAGGTTAGTCCTACCATACATATTTTAACTCAAACACTGTGTTAACTTTTGAATAGAATAAAAAGCACGAGATGTGGGTAGTTGAGGCTTCTTGGACCTGTGAACTCCAGCTTTTGATGAAGTTCTTGATGCAGGCATGAAAGATCTCCTTGGTGGGAAGTGTTGACCACATCCACATCGTCAATCTCTGCCCTTCCTTCTAGCAGACTTGACCCACTGCCTTGTCAGTTAGCCTAGGTTGCCTGGGTTGTTCTTAAATTAAATTCTGAAAATGTGCTTCATTTTCTCCAAAGTGATGACTTGGGGGAGCCCAGGAATGATGCTGTGGTCAGAGAATGACATTGGAATGTAGGCCTGAGGGCTGAGATGCTGGCGCCGATCACTCAGCCTGCCCACAAATCTAAAAATGTAATGCTGGAAAATATCTCCTCATATTTTGGCTTCTGCCACCAGGAGAGAGAAAGCTCAAATCACGGATGGCAGCAATATTATTAATTCAGGGATCTTAGTGCTCCAGCGCCACTCATTTTGCCCTAATGATTAAAGAAAAACAAAAGCATTCCCTTGTGAGTATGTCCCAGATAGTGTGCAGGTTAGTGAGGAAAGGGGAGGAAAGGGGGAAGGAAGGAGGCAGAAAGGTAGACTGAGGACACGCTGGGGAGGCTTCTTCCCCAGGGGACAAGGGTGAAGTGGGTTTGAGGGCGTATCCGTCGATGCCACTTCTGTCATCTTTCCTGGGACGTTGCCTTGTTGATTTGATTGTCGGATGCCTTTTCCTCATTTTGGAAGTGTGTGCCAAGGTTGATCCAAGGGGCTTGGAACTGGGCTGAGGTTTTCATCCCCATGATCCAAATATATCAGCTGCCTTCAGTTTTCTTACTGTGAAAAAACGAAAACAAAAACAGGAAAAAAAAGCACATTTTTGCCTGTCGAGATAATTAGATCCCCAAGGGGGTATGCAGTCTAGTATTCATCTACTACAGTGCCAGCCAGCAGGGAGAAAGGGTGCTGTTCATCTTCAGTTCTTCCTTGTTGGCCTTTGTGCATGTGTGATCTAGAACTGTGAAGGTCTTCAAGGTGCCTTTCACTGCAGGCTCTTTCTGCAGGGGACATATGTCTTCATTCATAACATCACCTGAGCACTGGCTGGATGGCTGGTCCCTGCCTGGGTCTGGTGGGTGATACAAGGATGAGCAAATGTCTGTTTCTCCCAAGACCGTGAGATTCTTGAGGGCAGGAGGTTAAGTGAACGTAAATCCCGCATTCACAGGTTAGGATGTGGGGGTTATCATAACAACAGAAAGCCTTTGTTGATGACCTGTCGTTGGCAACACTACACTGTGCTAGGCCTGGGGACCTCTGAGCTGTAATCGGAGAAATTGCTGTGAACGTTCTCGGGGCTTGGGGAGCAAGAGTTCCCTTCTGACTGGAGAACTGGAGAGGGTTCCTTGGAGGCAGTGCTAAGCAGCTGAGTCTGGAGGAATAAAAAAATGGCTTTTATAGTCAGAGAATGTGGGGTGGGTGATTTGCAGTTGGGGAGTTAACCTGAGCAAAAATGGGAGGCTAACCCTCAGTGTCTGGCTTGGCTGGGGTGAACTTTGTATAGAGCTGTGGTTGTTCGTGTTAGAGGTCTGACCCCGCCTGATTCAAAAGTCTTTTCTTAAAATGGAAACATGAAACATAAATCATAGACAAATCACACACACCTCCCAAGGAATGTTCATTAACCGGACACACTCACGCAACCAGATGATCAAGAAGCAGGACATGCTCAGGCTCTGCCACTCAACTTCCACGCACCGGCCCACAGCCACCTCAAGGAAAGCTTTCTCCTGACTTCTAACAGCATAGCTTTATTTGCGTTTTTGAATATTCAGTTCAGTTCAGTCTCTCAGTTGTATTCTACTCTGTGACCCCATGGCAGCATGCCAGGCCTCCCTGTCCATCAGCAGCTCCCGGAGTTCACTCAAACTCATGTCCATCAAGTCAGTGATGCCATCCAAACCTCTCATCCTCTGTTGTCCCTTCTCCTTCTGCCCCCAGTCCCTCAGGGTCTTTTCCAATGACTCAACTCTTTGCATGAGGTGGACAAAGTATTGGAGTTTCAGCGTCAGTGTCAGTCCTTCCAATGAACACCCAGGACTGATCTCCTTGAGAATGGACTGGTTGGATCTCCTTGCAGTTCAAAGGACTCTCAAGAGTCTTCTCCAACACCACAGTTTAAAAGCATCAATTCTTTGGCAATATTGAAAAGAATATTTTGAATGTTTTCTAAGTTATTATAGAAATTGCACAGAGGGTCCTGTCTATGTGTTTGGCTTCCTTGCTCCGCGTCGTGTTGCGAGGTTTGTCCTGTGGCTGTGTGCCCTTGTGGTCTGTCCATATGTGCTGCTGTGTTGTGTACACCATGTGATTGTTGAACAGTGTTTACCCATTGCTGACATTTGAGTTGCTTCACTTTGGGGAATTTCTGAATATGCTTCTAAGACTATTCCTGTATAATGTCTGTGGATGGACACATTGCTGCATTTCTGTTGAGTACGTATCTAAGGATGGGATTTCTGGGTTGCAGGATTGAAAATCCCTTTTTAATAACAAAGACGCCCATCTCATATGATTCTAATTATGCTTTTAATATTCCTAGGTTGAGAAATATACAGTGATAAATATCTCCTGTGAATTCAATAACACTTTAGAATCAAATGGTATATTATCAATCACAGAAATAGATGTCCATGATGTCTGCAGACAAGGTTCAGCGTGCACATGGATACACAGATCCCTCACAATACCCTGAGTCCCTGGTTGGGAGCCACAGGCTTAAGTGAATGTGGGGCGTGAGGCTAAGGAACAATTGTTAGCTGAGTTCTCTGACATTTCTGCTTCTCTGGGCCAAGCCTCTAGTCTGAAGTCTAGTGGAATCTTTTTCCTCTCTGTCTTTTTCTTTCCCTGAGAAAGCACATATGTACCTCTAACAATATTGCGACTGATGCATTATTAGGAAGATGGTGGGGCCAAACAGAATGATGATGACCTTTGGAGGGGAATCTGGGCTTGAACCCACAACCTGCCACTTAGTTGTGTGAATGAGGTTAAGGGGTGAATTTCCTATAAGCCTCGACACACTCCTCTGTAAAATGGAAATGAGGATACTGACCTCATATATGGATAGTGGTAACCAGATCAGGGACTGGTTCCTAAGTGTGTAACACTGTGTCTTCTCCCTGAATGGCTACAGCCTTATTTTCATGGTCATTTCATCATCTTTTCCTACCTGTGTGTCTTCTCCTTGGGGTTATCTTGTTTTACAGGCATATAGCAGTCTTGTTTTGTTTCCTAATGCCTGCCCACCTCCATTTTATTCCCCTAACTAAGGATAAAGTTTTTTTGTGAAGTACAGTTGATTTACAATGTTGTGTTAGTTTCAAGTATACAGCAAAATGGTTCACATACATATTATAGACATATATGTGTTCTTTTCAGATTCTTTTCAAGTATAGGTTTTTACAAGATATTGAATATAGTTCCCTGTGCTATACAGTAGGCCCCTGTTTATCTATTTTATGTATGGTGGTGTGATTCTGTTAATCCCAAACTCCTGATTTATCCCTCTTCTTCATCCCCCTTTAGTAGTCATAAGTTTGTTTTCTGTGTTTGTGAGTCTATTTCTGTTTTGTAAAAAAGCTCATTTGAATCATTTTGTTTTAGAGTCCACATAAGCTTCCCTAGTGATTCAATTGGTAAAGAATCTGCCTGCAATGCAGGAGACCCAGGTTTGATCTCTGGGTCGGGAAGATCCCCTGGAGAAGGAAATGGCAACCCGCTCCAGTATTCTTGCCTGGAGAATCCCACAGACAGAGGAGCCGGGCAGGATACAGTCCATGGTATCGCAGAGAGTCAGACACGACTGAGTGACTTTTCACTTTTTTGCCACTTTATAAGTGCTACCATCTGCCTCTCTTTCTGACTTACTTCACTGAGTATGATAATCTCTAGGTCCTCCATATAAACTGCAAATGGCATTATTTCTCTTTTTATGGCTGAATAGTACTCCACTGTGTATATACACCACATCTTTATCCGTTCATCTGTCGATGGACATTTCGATTGCTTCCACGTCTTGGCTATCGTAAGGAGTGCTGCTGTGAACGTAGGAGGGGCATGTATCTTTTTGAATTAGAGTTTTTCCCTGATATATGGCCAGGAGTGGGATTGCTGGATCATATAGCAATTCTATTTTTAATGTTTTAAGGGCCTCCACACTGTTCTTCATCGTGGCTGCCCCGGTTTACATTCCCACTAGAACTGCAGGCAAGTTCCCTTTTCAAAGGAGAATGCATTTTGATCGCTCAGCCCCATGTGCCCCAGGCATCTTATCTTGTCAGATCTAAGCACATATTTTGTGTCCATGATCCATTTTCATTAGCTCTGCTGATGGCCACAACAAATTTGCTAAGTTCCTTTTTAGCCTAAGGTTGATAACATCTTCACCTGTCCTCCATTTCCCTAGACAGTTGCCATCCATGTTTTCATCTAGAGAAAGGAACAGTGGGCTTTCTGGTCCCATGGCATGCTCCTAAGGGGGTCACCTTTGGTCAAAAGGGACCTTTTCCATCATGCTCTCAAAGCGTTCCTTGGAGGAGAACTCCTGTTTAATCTGCGGAGCGTGGTTTGCACTGCAGGGTGATGAGCTGTATGGGGTAGGTAGAGTTTGTGGAGGGAGGCTTTGTGGGAGGAGTCATGGGCCAACATGTGCAGGTGGGCTGGCGTTGTCCACTGGCAGGAGCTCCACAGTGTGAGGTCGAGGTGACACCGAGCGGCCTTTTCAGATGAACTCTCCATCCTTCAAAATGAAATCTGTCTTCAGAGCAAGGCTAGTGGAGAATCAGATGGTCTGGTCATTTGTCTGGGATTAAAGTCAGACCCCAGGACGGCAGGAAGTTTCTGGCCGTGGGGGTGACAAGAGCTGTGGATGGAGAAAGCAATTAGGAAGGAGCAACATGGTCACACCTTCACGGGGCAGAAAGGGGGACCGCTGGGAATGGATTTCTGAGCAACCGTGACTTTTCATGAAGAGCAGTCAGACGTAGTTGTACTTTGAAACACGCAACTGTGGATCCAGCCAGTTGTGAAAGGACTCGGAGCTGAGCAGATGGATGCTAGCAACTTATTCATCCACTTGTCACGGCTGTGCTGACTGTTGTCCAGCTGGCCTCCGCCAGCATGAGTCTCCTCCAAAGTGACAGGCAAAGGCTGCATTTTCTCTGCCTCAGTAGATGTCTCTCTCCTCCCAGGTCTGAAAGGGCAGGTCTTCTGAAGCCCCTGTAGACTCTCTCCCTCTTGCCCTCTCTCAGTCTTTCTCTATCTCCCTCCTCCCCTTCCTGTGAAAGAGTAAGCTTCTCTCACGAAGAGTTCAACCATAAATGCCCACCCTCAACAGAGTGTGCAAATTTTAAATATGCAGAAAAGTAGCATTCACCAAAATCAAGTGTTAATTTCTTGAAAATCCTTCCATTAAAGCAATAACCAGAAAATACTTATCTGCTTGCTTGATATCAACTACTATTTAAAAAGCACACATCAAATTTCTCTTGTAACTCCAGGGTTTGGAAACAAAAGGGGAAAAGAAGTTGCTGGGGAAAATGTGTTAGAGTTTACTAAGCCCCATGAATCTGGAAAACAGTTTGAGATCCTTGGCCAAACTTAGAGTTCTGGCTGGGTGTTCATACCCCTGCTATTGACAGCTAATTTCTTGAGCAAATTTATTCACTGTTTTTGAAAAAAAAAAAAATACAGAAAAACAAAAAAAACTTGGCTGCCTGGAGCCACCTAGATGTGAAGCCTGTTCAGAAATTCCCAAGTCCAACTTCCTTAAGCATTTCTGTTTTCTTCTTAGCTCTCAAAGAACATTCTAGCAACATGACTGATTATTTGTCTGTGACCTTTCACTAATGGGGCACACACATGGAGGAGCCCTGCTTACTTTCTGAAGATAAGGCAAAATGCTTTATCTCTAATATAGCCTTATATTAAATTTTTTTTTTAGTGTAAGAAGGAAAAAAAAAGCGTAATGTCTTGATTTTGACAGAATTTAACTGCTTGTCTCAGGAGAGAATGTCTATGTCTGCTGAAAACTTAGAATCTTAAGCTTGAATCTAATTTCATTTGTAAAAACCCAGTCATTAGCACAGAGGGGTTTTAAGGCAGTGAACGTATTCTGCATGATACTCTAATGATGTATACATGTTATGATACATTTGTCCAAACCCAGGTTGTTGTAGTGTAGTTACCCAGTTGTGTCCGACTTTTCGCAGCTCTGTGGACTGTAGCCCTCCAGGCTCCTCTGTCCGTGGGATTCTCCAGGAAAGAATACTGGAGTGGGTTGCTACTTCCTTCTCCAGGGGATCTTCCAGCCCAGGGTTCAAAACCAGGTCTCCTGCATTGCAGGTGGATTCTTTACCAGCTGAGCCACCAGGGAAGCTCTGAATAACTCTTCGGGGTTCTCCAAAAGCAAGCCTGGGAGGAACTCATTAGGAGGTTGATCTCAGGAGAGCAGGTGGAAAAGCAGGGGGAGGAGAGGGAGAGGAGAGCCAGTGAGAGGACTGCTCCCAGCCAGCCTTCCAGGTGGACTGGGCCAGGGACGGCAAACAGGAACCCCTGGCGCTGGGAAGCTGTCAGGGGGCTGGAAATAGCCCGGGCCCTGGAAGCCCCCAGGGAGGCACTGGCAGACTGTGCTTCCTGTTCAGTCAGTTCAGCCGCTCAGTCGTGTCCAACTCTTTGCGACACCATGGACTGCAGCATGCCAGGCCTCCCTGTCCATCACCAACTCCTGGAGTTCACTCGAACTCATGTCCATCGAGTCGGTGATGCCATCCAGCCATCTCATCCTCTGTCGTCCGCTTCTCCTCCTGCCCTCAATCTTTCCCAGCATCAGGGTATTTTCAAATGAGTCTGTTCTTTGCATCAGGTGGCCAAAGTATTGGAGTTTCAGCTTCGACATGAGTCCTTCCAATGAATATTCGGGATTGAATATTTGGTGCTTCCTGACCTTGAGCCAATTCCGTCATTCCCTAAGACCCCATTGTATCATCTTTCACCAGAAGGAATTGAAATTCCACACGGGGTCCCCTGTGTGACAGGTATTCCTTACAAAACGGTTCCTTGGTCAAGTAAGTTTAGGAAGTATGAAGTCAAACAATAAATATATTTTCAACTGCAGGGCATCCCAGAGCCTTTAATATCTAACAGCAGGAGAGTGTGGGTGGTGTTTCTCAAATGTATTTGATCATGGACCCCCCACCCCATTGTTATTATCTGTTAGTGTCTTGAGAATCTAGTGGTCTGTAGTGTACAGCTAGGGGCATGCCACACCAGATGAGTCTCAAGCCCAGCCCACGTCCATGGTCAACTGATGAAGAATAATTCCAACTATGGAACTTTGGCTTCAGGGGACGTGTAGAAGGCTGGAATTCAAAGGACTCTTGGCTCTCGTATCCCATTTTCATCAACTGGACTTCTGAGTCAGTTTTATCTTGGCAAGAGCTTTCTGGAACTAAATACAAAGCAGGAGAACCAGTCTATTGAGGAAAAGGTGCTGGAATGTCATATTGCAGGCATGGTGGGGACAGTTTCAGGGGCACAAGATCAAGAGGGCTGTGTTCACACTTGTGCTGTAAAAGCTCCTCAACAGCTTTGGGTGGGTATTTTCAGCCCCATCACACCTTAGAATTGCCTAGGGAGCTTTGACAAGAAGATCCAGGCTTCAGTCACAGCACTATGGGACTATTTGCTGTGTGGCTGCTTTGAAAAACATTCCTCAATTGATTTGCCAAAACACATGGTGTGAAACTTGGGGCAAGTCTCTCTGATATGATTTCAGTTCACTGTTTTGTCCATTTCGCTGGGATGACATCAGAGTATAATGTATATGGAAACCAACTTCATGCATCATAAACTACCAAACCCCTCTAAGAGGTGGTCATCAACACAGACCACACCAGTCGGGGAGCCAGAATATTATTGTTGCTTCATTCACTCAGGGGTCCACTGGGCCATGTGCTTACTGAAGGTGTGGATGAATCTTCTTAACATTTCTCTTATAAGGCCTAACCAGTTGGTACACAAAGCAGAAATTCAATAGTTGCTGCAGAATTAAGGAATAGATAAAAGGTTGGTTGGACTTCCCTGGCTCAGTGGTAGAGAATCCACCTTCCAAGCAGGAGATGTGGGTTCAATCTCTGGGTCGAGAAGATTCCCTGGAAGAAGAAATGGCAAGCCAACCCAGTATCTTTGCCTAGGAAATCCCATGGACAGAGGAGCCTGGCTGACTACAGTCCATGGGGTCATGAAAGAGTTGCACACCACTTGATGACTAAACAGCAACAAAAAGAGGGATAGAAGATTGCTAGGATCTGAAAGGAAGGCAGTGGTAGATAAAAGTTTCTTATGGTGGGGAATTCAAGAGCTGGAAGAGGTGAACGGAAGCATGCAAATAACTTGAGTGGAGCACAGTAAGTGTTACAAAAGAAGCAGGTGGAAACGGTTTTGGAGTTTCTAAGGACAGAGAATTCAACAGAGTAGAGCTGATCAGGCAATGCTTAATTGACACTGTGACTTCAGATGACAAGGTTTTAAAAATTCGTGGAACTCATAGTACCACTTCCCATCCCAGGGTAGACATGACTAATCAATATTGTACTCTTTCCTTCTAAGCTAGTGAATCACCCACTGCTTGAAACTGACAAGCAGGTTGAGTCCAGTTTATCCCCTGGATTCTAGGTAGGATTTTCTACTGGCAGCCCAGCAGATAAACTGGGCCTGAAACTCACCGATAGCAAAGTGTCATCCTCAGCTCCCGCTTGGGCATCTGTAGTGTCACAACTCACCATTTGTAGGTTTCCCGGAATGAACATTCCCAGCAGCAGAAAACTTTCTGTACGTCTCAGCACAAATTTTGTTCTGATTGAGAGCCAGGGTCGGAAGGCTCTGTCTACACCCGCAACCATGTAATTTGAGGGTCTGTTGCTGACCCTGTTGGTGAGAAGCCTGCACTTTGCAAGCACAGTGACATATGAGTAACCGCAGCCTCAAACAATGGGCCTCTTGTGGATCTGCTCGCACATCATCACTCACTGCTTTGTCCTCGAGTCTTGGTGACAATGTGATGAGCTCCAGTCCCAGGTTTTCTCAGAGGACATCCCGTGCCTCTCTGTCTGCTGCATAGAAGGAAGGGGTCCCCACACGGAAGCTTTTGGATGGAGATTAGAGGGCATGAGCCGTGAACAACCCTGGAGGGTGACCGGGTCTTCTTTCCTGTTCTGGAAAGATCTTACTTCTCAGCCTCTGAGAAAGGACGTATGCCATTAGACATAATACCCCTGACCCTGCTGCTGCTGCTGCTTAGCCGCTTCAGTCATGCCTGACCCCGAGTCTGTGACAAAAATAAAGGATGGAATTATGCAGGTTCACTTGGCAATGTTTTTTGTGCTTTGAAACCATGACATGTTATTTGCTTTCCAGTAAAAGTGTGCAGAGACTTGTAGTCCAAAATGTTCATATGGAAAAAAAAAATCCCTTCAGCTGAGGATTTCTATCTTTTAACAGTGGAAAGCATTAAAAAAATTTTTTTTCACCATCATAGCTCAGAAGCATTTTCTGCGTGTCTCTATAGATACACAGTATTGTTATCAGTCTGATGGGCAGTTACTTGGGAAGAAAGTCTATGCTCCCACAGTAAGGAGAACAGCATTCTGAACTGGATCCATAAACTCCAAAATCAGAGACTGGTCTTTTTTTTTTTTTTTTTTTTTACAAAATCCATTTTCCTGTTTATCTGCAGGAATTAGATTACTGATAGATGGGCAGTTGCCTCCTGTTTTCATTTACCAGCCACTTTGTGGGAGCTTGGAGCAGGTTCTCCAGGTAAGAAAAGTGTAGTGGGGACAGTTGGACACTCCAGGCACTGATTCTGGCTAATTTAAGCAGAAATGATGTTTTGTTAAAAGGATGTTGTTAGGGCTAAACCAGTCTCAAATGTGCACAGCCAGAGACAAAGATCAAAATCATAGCTAGAAATAGTCTGGCAAAAACGCTCAAGCCTTGAATACTTGGACTTATAGCCCTGTAGATATGCCCTGGGAACTCAAGTTTGTTGCAATCTCTATTGCTTCCTGAGATGTTTCCACTTCCTGGTACTGCTAGGTCCTGTTCCAAAGTCTGTTGAGAGTGTATCTGATGGGCAGTTCAGTTTGGTTCAGTCACTCAGACGTGTCCAACTCTTTGTGACCCTGTGCACTGCAGCATGCCAGGCTTCCCTGTCAATCACCAACTCCTGGAGCTTGCTCAAACTCATGCCCATTGAGTTAGTGATGTCATCCAACCATCTTATCCTCTGTCATCCCCTTCTCCTCCTGCCTTCAATCTTTCCCAGCATCAGGGTCTTTACAAATGAGTCAGTTCTTCACATCAGGTGGCCGAAGTATTGGAGCTTCAGTTTCAGCATCAGTCCTTCCAATGAATATTCAGGATTGATTTTCTTTAGGATTGACTGGTTGGATCTCCTTGCAGCCCAAGGGACTCTCAAGAGTCTTCTCCAACACCACAGTTCAAAAGCATCAATTCTTTGGCGCTCAGCTTTCTTCACAGTCCAACTCTCACATCCATACATGACCACTGGGAAAACCATAGCTTTGACTAGATGGACGTTTATCAGCAAAGGAATGTCTATGCTCTTTAATATGCTGTCTAGGTTAGTCCTAGCTTTCTTCCAAGGAGTAAGCGTCTTTCAATTTCATGGTTGCAGTCACCATCTGCAGTGATTTTGGAGCCCAAGAAAAATAAAGTATGCTACTGTTTCCACTGTTTCCCCACCTATTCACCATGAAGTGATGAGACCAGATGCCATGATCTCAGTTTTCTGAATGTTGATTGGCAGAGCCCAAGCCATGTGTTCATGCCATAGCTGCAAGGGAGGATGGGAAACAAGTACCTGTGCCTGACATTTGCAGCTTTTGTAGTGAAGCACAGGGAGAACTCTCCAAACACAGAAGAAAGTTGAGATGCCAGGAAGCCAGTAAGTGTCTACTTGAAGCAGTTCAAGGCAGGGTAACCAGTAAAATCATAGCTGTATAAAAGATGACTCACACAGCCTGGCCCTTTCAGAGTTTATAGTTCATTTGAGAAAAGGGGGTCACAGCCTGCTCTGCTTTTTCTTTTAGTTATTTTTGTACAATTCAGTAAATAGAAGTATTTGGGGACTAGAGAAGAGAGATGTAACGGCCTGAAAATTGTTACAAAATTATTAAATAGAATGTAGACATAATTACATGAAAATTATGTACAAGCTGGAATCAAGATTGCCCGGAGAAATATCAATAACCTCAGATATGCAGATGACACCACCCTTATGGCAGAAGGTGAAGAGGAACTAAAAAGCCTCTTGATGAAAGCAAAAGAGGAGAGTGAAAAAGTTGCTTAAAGCTCAACATTCAGAAAATGAAGATCATGGCATCCGGTCCCATCACTTCATGGGAAATAGATGGGGAAACAGTGGAAACAGTGTCAAACTATTTCTGGGGGCTCCAAAATCACTGCAGATGGTGATTGCAGCCATGAAATTAAAAGATATTTACTCTTTGAAAGAAAAGTTATGACCAACCTAGACAGCATATTCAAAAGCAGAGACATTACTTTGCCCACAAAGGTCCGTCTAGTTAAGGCTATGGTTTTTCCAGTAGTCATGTATGGATGCGAGTTTGGACTGTGAAGAAAGCTGAGCGTGGTGGGTGTACATGTGTCCCCCATCCTGAACCCCCCTTCCCCCTCCCTCCCCATCCCATCCCTCTGGGTTGTCCCAGTGCACCGGCTTTGAGCGCCCTGTTTCATGTGTCTAACGTGAACTGGTCATGTTTCACATATGGTAATATACATGTTTCAATGCTGTTCTCTCAAGGAACATCTGCATTTTAAAAAAGATATCCCAAGAGAGTGGTTAGTGCATATTAGACCTGTTCTTTTCTGAGGGGCAATTTTTCCCCCCATTTTTTGAGAAAACTGGGCTTTGGAGAACAGAGTATTTGTGAGGAGATGACCCTCTGCTGATGGGCGGGTGGTGCTTGATTTCTGGGTTTGTTTTGAGAGATGCCCACGAAAGCCTCAGTCTAAGGATGAATAGGAAGTGAGGTTGCAAGTGAATTTTATTTCTGCTGTTATCCACCAAGGAAGAGATGGGTTTAGGTATGAACCACATAGGAGATGTGGGTCTCTCTCTTTGGGGTTCAGTGTTTAGTTGGGAGATATAAGAGGTAAGACATGTATATATGAACTCTGAAATGCTGAGAATTAAAGAAAGTTGAGAAGTTTGAGACTGTCTTCAGCGTATGGAACTACAAGCTGACAGTGAGTAGGTCATTCCTGGAAAACACGTGATCTGTGTTCATGGTAGTCTTGACTTTGGGATTGGTTTCCTGTTTAGCAAAGTTGGACGTGACCATGTTGCCAATGTCTTAGTTAAGTTCTAGCATATAAAGAAAGGGTCTTTTGCCCACATTTAAGCTAAAATGGGAGTCATTTCTTCTGGTTCAACACTACCCAAGGCCACTGGGGGTGGTGGCACTGGGACTCCAGATTTATACAAAATATAAATCTTAGGACGAGTCAGAGCTGCAAGATCTAACTGTCCTTCTCAACCTAACTCTCCTTGCAGCGGTGAGCTTGATGGTTCCAAATGTTGTACTTGATAAAGATAAGAGAGAAGGGGTACTTTACATTGGATTTGAGAAGTCAGGAAATGTAGAGCCCTAAAGAAAACTGTGAGGCACCCAATAAAAGTTAGTACTCGCCAGATCAGCCCTCAGCACTCAGCTGTACTGCAAAGTGGGGAAGAATATGTTCAACCTTGTTACCCTCTCTTCTCTGTATGAAAGGAGAGCTTTTCACAGTACTCTTTGGAAGAAAGACTTCTTGTTCTTTTTTAAAGATGTTGTCCCAAATCACCCCGGCTTCTAATTGGTAGTGGCGGCGTTTGGCAGATCCTCTGATTTGGCCACTTTGCAGGGTTTGCTTGATTTCACAGTTGTGGTTTTTCTGCAGGATGACATTATTTGATCTAGTAATTTTCATGCAAATGAGAGGTTGAAAGGACAGGCTGCAGAGCAAGATACCAGTGGCCTACATTTTGTGTGGAAATCAATTTGAAGGTGGACTAAAACCCCAGTGGGCAAGACTGTTGACTAGACATTCCTTACAAGAAATACAGTGGAGAAGAGCTGAAGAAAAGACTGGTGGCTGAGCGCTGACCACGACCCAGACATTTGTCATAGTTTTTTTTTTTTTCCAGAAGATCCTTGGCGTACGAGGTCTTAGTTTCCCATCAAGTGATGGAACCCACGTCTCCTGCATTGCAAGGTGGATTCTCACTCACTGGAACACCAGGAAACTGTCTTTCTTTGAATTCTGGACTGTGAAAGAAAGTGACAGTGTTAGTAGTCCTGTCTGCTTCTTTGCGACCCCATGGACAGAAGAGCCTGGCAGGCTACACCCCCATGGACTGTAACCCACTATACTCCTCTGTCTGTGGAATTCTCCAGGCAAGAATACTGGAGTGGGTTTCCATGCCCTTCTCCCAGGGATCTTCCTGACCTAGGCATCAAACCCTAGTCTCCCACATTACAGGCAGCGTCTTTATAGTCTGAGCTACTAAGGGAGCCCCTTGGGATGGAGACCCTCACATAAAACTCCAAAGTGCCACCTCAATGTGAAATGAACAGTAGAAACACTAGGTGGAGGAACAACTGGGAGCTTGATGCTGTTTGGGGGTCTGTATAGGGGAAAGCATTTCCCAAGAGGAGGCAAAGTCACAAGTTTGTGCCATGCTTGAGTGTACAGTCTGACTGTTGCTATCAAGTTGTCATTGGAATTTGATTAACAAAATATTTGGTCTTAAAAATAATAGTGGTGTAATTAAATTTAAATATATCAATAATCATAATAGATGTACATTTCTTAGACCACGTATTAAATATAGCAATTTTTAGATTGGGGAAAAAAATCTGCATTTTGTTTACAAGATATATTTTAAAATATGATAACATGAAAAGTTAAGGTTAAATGATATATATATGTACTTACAATCTATTCTGTCTGACATTAATAGGACCACCCAATCTTTGCCTGATATATCAGATTGGGTGGTCCTATTAATGTCAGACAGAATGGATTGTCTGGTAAAATATATTGTATTATTGCCTGCATGTGTGCTAAGTCACTTCAGTCATGTCTGACTCTTTGCAATCCCATGGACTGTAGCCTGCCAGGCTCCTCTGTGGGATTTCCCAGTCAAGATTACTGGAGTGGGTTGCCATGCCCTCCTCCAGGGGAATCTTCCTGACCCAGGGATCAAACCCACAGCGCCTGAGGCTCCTGCATTGCAGGCAGATTCTTTACCGCTGAACTGTCAGGGAAGCCCCTATATTGCAGAATTAAGATTTACTAAATCCCAGTAAAAGGAAATCATTACCCAAGAAGGTACTAGAAAGTTGGCCCTGGATGTGCATAAATAACAAGATAATCACAAAAATATATAAAGTAAAAATGGACAGAATTACAAGGAGAAATGGACAAAACTTCAGTAGGAGACTGAAGCATACTTCTTTTTAAAATTTTTTTATTTTTTAATACTTTATTCTACGTTACAATACTGTATTGGTTTTGCCATACATTGACATGAATCAGCCACAGGTGTACATAGATACCAACAGATTAAACAGGGAAACAGCACACCTGAGCAACAGTTATGTCATGGACGCATATACCCCTGTTTCAGAAATTACAGAATACTGACTTTTTTTTTCAAGCAAACATTGAACATCTGCAAAAACAGATCCTACACCAGGTTGTAGAGTAATTCTTAATACATAACCAAAGAATTGATTATACCACATTCTTTGTCTGCAAGGCAATAAACTTAGAAATCAATGATAATAGCCCTTCACAGGCTATATGTTTGGTAATTTTAATACTTTACTTCAAACTGAACATTGCTCAACTAAAAAACTCTGTAGTGGAACTTAGGAAATATTTAGAACCAAATGACAGTACAAACACTACATATCAAACACTTGAGGAATGGGGAGATGTGGCCTTCAGAGTGAAAATTTGAGCTTTCCATGAACGCATAAGAAAGATTAAATTCAAAATTAATCCACAAATGCTTAACCAAAGGATTTGGGACCTTCACTAAATGAACCAGCTGATGCTTCGGGCTCTCTGTCTTTGACCTTCTTGCCTCCAATGAGGCCTTTCTTCACATTGTTTGACTATCTTTTCTCATCTTTCCATCTTGAGCTGAGAGCTTGAGTGATCAGTCGTGTGTGACTCTTTGTGATCCCAAGGGTTGTAGCCTGCCAGGCTCCTCTGTCCATGGAGTTTTCTAAGCAAGACTATTGGAGTGGGTTGCCATTTCCTCCTCCAGGGGATCTTCCCAACCCAGGGATCTGAACCAGCCTCTCTTGGTTCTCCTGCACTGACAGTTGGATTTTTCATTGCTGTGCCACCTGGAAAGTCATCTCAAGGTCCACAACTTAAATCTTCTGAGTTTGTTTCTACTTCGGGGATTTTGCCGTTCCTCTCCCCTCTACCTGGAATGTTCTTCCTCACTTCACTGAGGTTCCTTCCCAGAGATTTCTTCCTCAGAGATGCTTTCCTTGACTGTTTTATTTAAATAGCACCTCTGACCATCATCCTTTATCCCTTGACTATAACTTTTATATATAAAGTAACAAGTCATGTGTGATACCTATCATCCCTATCTATCTATCCATCCATGACCCACCTGTCCATCTATCTCGGTCATTTCTGTTTATTTGTTACCCCAGCGGGGGTGTAAGCTCTTTGAGCTCATGGCCATTGTCAGTCTTTTAAAATTTATCTATTTTTGGCTGCTCCAGGTCTTTGCTGCTGCACACTGGCTCGCTCCAGTCGTGGCGAGCAGGGGACTGCTCTCTAGCTGTGGTGCACGGGTTCTCACTGCGGCGGCTTCTCTTGTTGCGGCGCACCAGCTCGAGGGTGCGTGGGCTTCAGGAGTTGCGGTTCTTGGGCTCTAGAGCACAGGCCAGCAGCTGAGGCGCAGAGGCGTAGCTGTGCGTGGTATACGGGATCTTCCTGGGCCAGGGACTGAACCCATGTCCCCTGCACTGACAAGCAGATCCTTCACCGCTGGACCACCAGGAAAACTCTGGTTGTTGCCCGTCTCCTTCTCAGTGATAAGAGTTCAGAAATATTTTCTTTTATAAAATAAATGGATGAATTAATCTACACCATTCAGAAAAATACTGCCTATCTGATTTGAAGGGAAAAATTATTCATAATCTCTGTCCAATAATTGAGTTTCTCCTTTGGGATGATTTGTATGAGTTTATCTTTTCAGTGTCACCCACAATTATGAAATATATTCCCAGAGCCTTATACTTTAATAAAACCATAACTGAATGTGTAGTTTTGGTGAAATTTGACAGGGAAAGCCCTGTATTTGTATGTGAGTTGATATTATCACTTTCTAATCTCCTTCTAAAACATATCCTTGCTAAGAACTAACAGTTGGAGGGAGGACGAAAGTGAATTCAGTTTGTTCGTTTGAGAATTGATTATGATGGCATTATTTAAAATATCAGCAGCCTACTTTACTCAAGAAAACATGTTTTCTATTATATAAAAATTTTATTGTTTGACATTGTATGCACTTTTCAAATTTGGATTTGTCATTTATAATTTTAATCTTAAAATTTGTAATCATATTGTTGAAAAATGTTTTAAAGCCTGAAAGTACTATATATTGCGAAAGCTAGATAGAAAAAAATACCATCTTTTATAGCACCAAGCCCTCTTTAAATTGGTCATTTGAATTTTTTTTCCTTTTGTGGAAGAGATATATAAACAACAAAAGAATCAAATGTTTGCCTAGAAAATAGTGGTGCTTGGTAACTTTTAACCATTCCCGTCCCCATCTTGCTTTGAATGGTAGTTCTGGGTCCAGCACAGTCACTGTGGTTCAGAGTATCTTATTCCAACACAGATTGGCTTGGGTCCCTGCCCAGCTATCCTGGAGAAATGAAAAATCAGGGATCAGCACAAGTTTGCGTGGGGCCTGCAGAATTGTTCCCATGTGTATTTTGCCCTCATTTCCTTCCCTCTTCTCCTCCCCATGGTGTTCAAACCCGCTCTCTGGTCCTCTTTCGAGATCTCATCTCCAAAGACTCCCTCAGTATCAAGAGAGCTTATTTTTATCTACTTGTATGTTTGAAGTTTGCCAAAATCGAAGGGACCTTGATGAGGCCAATTTTTTTCCCATTGAAAGTTTCCAGAAAGATTTTAAAAGGATTGCAAAAGTGTTATCCTTGTACCACGTCTCAGAATGAATTGCATTATGCTGAAGAAACAGCCAGCCCCTCCATCTCTATGGCCTGAAAGAACAAAGGCTTATTTCTCGCTCACTCTGCATGCTTGTATTTGTCAGGGTTCTCAGGGGAAACAGAACCAATAACATGCACAAGTATTTATTATGAGGAATTGATTCACACACTTACGAAGGACGAGAAGTCCAGTGGTCTTCTCTTTGCAGCCTAGAGACCCAGGAAAGCTGATGATGTAATTGAGTCTGAATCTGAAGGCTTGAGAACTAAGTGAGCCTATGGCATACATCCCAGTGTGGGGAAAGGAGAAGGTGAAATGAGATGTCCTAGCTCACATAATGAGGCAGGGAAGAAAGGGGACCGATTCCTCCTTTCTCTGCCTTTTGCTCTGTTTTGGTCTCAGCGGATTGAAAGTGCCTACCTACATTGGGGCAGGTCATCTGCTTTACTGGCTTCATCAGTTCAAATGCTAACCTTATCAGGGGACACCCTTGCAGATACACCTAGAAAGAATGTTTAATCTGGGCATTCCATGGCCAGTCCAGCTGACCCATGCAATTAACCATCCAAGTTTTTCTTGTGGGTAGACTGGGGGACTCAAGCATGTCTGTGCAAGCCCAAAGCTGATATTGAACTTGCCGTGTAGAATGATGCAGTTCAATCACTTGGTTGATGCAGTGTAATCACCAACTGCCTCTTAGAAATCTGCATGTCTCTTCAGCTCCAAGAGCACAGGCCCTGGCCACACTTACCTTAAAGGGACTGGGCATATGTCCTTCAACATTTTCCTGCCATGCTCAGAAGAAGAGAGATGTTTAACGATTGCCTGGCACACTGCATCTACTTGCTTGGGAGGAGCAGTCTACAGCACCCTATTGTGAAGTCTTGAATATTTGGCCTCACTTATCTAGCAGGGCTGTGATTAATCGCTATTATCTGTAATGCTAGCATTAGGACTTTTGGATCACATGGGCTGAGTCTTTTCCTGGATGGTCATCAGGACACAATTTTGGTGCTCTTAAGAAGCGCTGAATCTCCATGGAGATTTCAACAAATACAGAGGCTCAGATCACATTGCTTAGAGTCCTTTTTCCTAAAGTTCACTGTTACTCAGATTTTACCGGTCAGATATGCTCCACCAGAATAAAAGGAGAATTTGGCATAATATTTTAGTCCCACTAGTGAGAGAAGACTATGAAACCTGATAACTGATGAAGAGTGTTCTGTTTCATGGCAGAAAGAGGAGATCCAAGGCTTGGACTAATGATCCCTGTAGGCCAATATGGCATATAAGATTTCATCTCATTTAGTAACTCTGATTGATTGGACAAGGCTGCCTAGAGTATTCTGTGGGACAGATAGAGGGCTGCATCAGAGCTTATCATGACAAGTGTGCAGTGGCTCATTAACAGTGTCTTTCATAGGCACAGCAGTACATTGGTACATTGACAGTGTACCAGTGGTACGGACATTGGTACGGTGTCTTTCGTCGGTAATAGTGGGACACCTGCCGGTATCTGCTTTGCTATTCCAGATCATCATTTCCCACTCAGCTCCCCCTTTTGGGGGGGTTGCATTCTGACCTAACAACCTGATTACTAATTTGCATCCATGTATTCCTTGATATTTGGGTAGATACGATATGAATGACAGACATCCATTTTTTAGTCACAAGATAGGTGTCTTCTTCAGAGTAGGGGAAAAACAAAGCAAAACCAAACAAATCCCAAAACCTAAAGCCAGAAGTTTGACACCATGATTTATATTAATCGTTTAGGAGTTTGATTAAATTGGTCGGTTCCAGAGATCATGATCAACTGATAATGTAAATTCCTTCATGTGAAAATCTGACCTTGAGCATGATCGTCCCAGAAGACATTCCCTGTTTAGAAAACTGGTCAGTTTCCTTCTCTGACATCACTAAATTCTTTCTTTCTGAAATAATTCGAAATACTTCAATAATTGTCAACTAGATGGCATCAGAGGTGGAACGAATGTGAAATAACTCATTATGACCAAAATGAGAATTTTAAGGGAGAAAATATAAACCAATGTGAAGGATAAGTGATGCTCTGATAATTTATGAAGAATAGGCTGAATATCTCTATGGTCAATGAGGAATGAAATGTTGGAGTATTCCAAAGAGCTGTTTGGGTCTTATTTTACCATCAGTGTGTGATTTAGGGGCTGAGAAAATACATGCTTTCTTGACTGCAGAAGAGACATTTAGCATTAGGCTTTTTTCTCCACTTTTAAAGATGAGATGAGGTTGGGCTGTCTTTGTAATGTGATCGTTGATCACTGGAAATAAGTATTTGACAGGTGCTGCAGTTACAGACACCCTTATAAGCTAATGAGAAATGGGCTGTAGGTCAAGAGAAATTAGAACATTGCAATTTGCCCAGTTACATGACTAGAAGAAAAATATTTCATTTTTTCATATTCTTCATGACCAAAAATTTTTTGTACTCTCATAAATCTTCAGTCTCAGAGTGTATACCAGTAACTTAGACATAAATCTGTTTCCAGGATGTAGTGATACTTATCTAATGGGACCGAGTCTCTGGCTGGCTGCCTGTCTGCACTATTCAGGGAACCTTTCCCAAATCCTTTGATTTAACCCATTACACTCCCCAGTGCTGCCAAGCATAACTTAACAATAAACAATTCTACTGGCAACTTTAGTTCACATTTTATGCAACATAAATTTGTAATTTTGTGCTTGTGCATGTGTGTATGCCCAGTCATGTCTGACTCTTTGGGACCTCATGGACTGTAGCCCGCCAGGCTCCTCTGTCCTTGGGATTTCCCAGGCAAGAATACTGGAGTCAGTTGTCATTTCCTTCTCCGGGGGATCTTCCTGACCCAGGGATTGAACCATCTCCTGCATTGGCAGGTGATTATTATTTTTTTAAACCACTGAGCCACCAGGGAAGACTATGTAATTTTAAAGGTCTTACAACATGATCTGAACATGAATTATAGAATGTTAGAGATTAATTTCTTTAACATGTGCATTTTCAACAGTGGTAATATTTCTCCCAAGAGGATATAAATTGATTCTTAAATATTAAGGGTCATAATACACATATAGATATAGAGTCTACCTGTGGTATTAAAATTTCAAGGAGAAGGGGAATGATTAAGGGGAAAAAAATAAAAAAGAAGCTTCTTAAGGAGGCAATAATTAAATAGTTGAGAAACACTGCTCTATCTCAGTAATTTTGGAATTAATCCTAGTTTTTAATAATAACTAACATTTGTTGTCTGTTTGCCATGGGTCAGATACTGTTTTGAGTGTACTGCTTGCTGAGGCTGAAGCTCCAGTACCTCGGCTACCTGATGCAAAGAGGCCATTTATTGGCAGAGACCCTGATGCTGAGAAAGATTGAGGGCAGGAGGAGAAGGGTGCAACAGAGGATGAGATGGTTGAATGGCATCACCGATTCAGTGGACGTAAGTCTGAGCAAACTCTGAGAGCTAGTGAAGTCTTGCATGCTTGGAGATGGGGAAGCCTGGCGTGCTGCAGTTAGTGGGGTCCCAAAGAGTTGGTCATGACTGAGCCACTGAACAACAACAGCAACTTAGATTGTTTCATTCTCCCTGCCCATCCCCACCCTTCTCCTCCACCCCACCCCAGTGCAGAGTAGGCACTTTTACACAGGAATGTGGAGATGCTACACACAAAAGCATAAAGAGACCTAGAGAAGTAGCCAGGGCATTTCCCCAAGCTCATCCAGCTAACAAGAGGCAGGGGTAGGATTTTAACGCAGAGCATTTGTCTTCAGCCTCTGAACCCCCGTGATTCACTGCCCTGTTCACCAGCTGCCTGCTCCACCGCTAAGAAGTTGAAAGCCCAGGAAAAGCTTGTTGCTTTTCATCACCAGTCTGGCTAATCCTAGACTTAAGACATGTGCTATCTGCCCCCCAGCAACTTGTCCGGCATGTTTGCTGCACAAGGGTTCTTTTGATACAGTGTCCTTCCTGTCTTAGTAAAGGGGCCCTTGACAAAGGTCAGTTAAATCAAGTTGGTTGAGGGTGTTGTTTAATTCTTCTGGTTCCTTGCTGATTTGTTGGTTTAATCATGGTATCTATTGTTGAAAGAGAAAGTTGAAGTTTTCAGCTATAATTGGGGATTTCTCTGTCTTTCCTCTTCGTTCTGTTAATTTTCCCTTCATGTATTTTAAAGGTCTGTTTTTAGGTGAAAACACATTTGGTTGCTATGTCTCTTCATCCACTGACCTTTTTATCATTCTGTCATGTTCCTCTTTATTTCTGGTAATTTTCCTCCTTCTAAAGTACCTTATCCGATGTCCATGGAGTCATTCCAGCTTTTCTGACTAGTATTTTTATGGTATGTCTTTTTTCCATCCTTTTATTATTACCAACCTACAGCAATGTATTTAACGAGGTGTCTTATAGTGAACATATCGTTGGACTTTATTTTTTAAATTGATTCTGACAGTACTTACCTTTCATGTGTATTTGATGGTATCTTTGGGATTAGATGGACCATTTAAAATTTTTGTTTACTGTTTGTTCCTCTGTTTCTCATTTCTAAGTTTCCTTTTTTCAGCTTTATTCTGGATTTTTCAAATTTTTTTTAAAGTATTCTACTTTTAACTTTTATGTTGAGATTTTTACTACATCACTTTAAAAGTTTGGGGGTGATTTTTGTGTTTTGGTTTTTTGTTTTTTTTTTTAAGTTGTGCTAGTACTCTTGCCTGGAAAATCCCATGGACGGAGGAGCCTGGTAGGCTGCAGTCCATGGGGCCGCTGAGA
>SJYC01028503.1:0-28359 GCA_006408675.1 Madoqua kirkii | reverse complement strand
AGAAACCTAACTATAATATAGGTACTTTTACATTTCCCCTCTTTATTTATATATTGTATTTATCATATATATTATATATATATATTTATATATTGTATTATATGTAACTTATATACATTGTAACTATGTGTATATTTGCATCATGTGTATAATTACATCTATATACATTGAAAACTCCATTGGTCAGTGCTATAACTTTTACCTTAACCATCATCCATATTTTGGCCATCTAAAGAGGAACAGCGTGCTTTACTTTGTTTACTGAGATAATTACTATTTCTTGTGCTCTTCCTGCATTTTTCAGGTTTCCTCCCAGTTCGTTTCCTTTCTGAGACACTTTCTAAAATCAAAAGAGCTTCTTTTAGCATGTCTTTCAAAAAAGGTTCTGGTGGCAATGAATCCTCTTAATTTTCCTTCATCCCAGAATGTCTTTATTCCACCTCCATTTGTGATGCACAGTTTTACTGGGTATAGTTTTCTGGGTTGACAGTTCTTTGTTGTTGTTTAGTTGCTAAGTCATGTCTGACTTTTTTGTGACCCCATAGACTGTAGCCCGCCAGGCTTCTCTGTCCATGGGATTTCCCAGGCAAGAATGCTGGAGTGGGTTGCCATTTTCTTCTCCAAGTGATCCTCCCAAGCCAGGTATTGCACCCATACCCATTAACGTCTCCTGCATTGGCACCTGGATTCTTTACTACTAAGCCACCAAGGGAGCCTTTTACTTGCAGAAATTTTCAAAAGTTCTCATTCCTCTGGTGTCCATGATTTCTGATGAGAAACCTATAGAAATTTGTGGTTCCCTTATATGTGTCTTTTTCCTCTGGCTGCTTTTAAGACTGTTTTCTTTGTCTTTCATTTTCAAGTCACGTTATGATATGTCTGGATATATTATTTAAATATTGTGTTTGGTGTTTGCTAAGGACAGAGAGGAAAAAATGTGATGGCTACTTGCGTAATGCTGTTGGTATCATGTTCTCTGGTCAGGGAAAAGGATCCCCTTTCCTCTGTTTTAGGCATTGCTCCCAAGGTACTGCTGTTGTTGCAGTGTGGCAGGATTGCCCAGCAGCTGGGACAGAAACTTAACAAAAAGGAAAAGGGGACTTCTTTTACTCTCTCTGATGCTTCCAGCCTCCTTTTCTAACCCATGGGTCAGAAAGCCAGTGTTCACACCAGCATCTACTTCTGGGGTTTGGGCTATGTGTGTGTCTGGGCTGGGTGATACTGGAGGAGAAAAAGTGAAAATATTACTACCGGTTTGGTGATACTTCCAATTCTGCTTCCCTGATCTGCCTCCTACTATACCTTCCTTAGCTAACTGGTCTACACCTTCTGTCCAGGGTTGATATCTGCATTCAGTAGAAAGACAGACTGGATTGGGCTTACCCCATCTTGCCCAGAATTGATTCCCATCAGTTTTGTTTGTTTATATTGAGGTATGTGAGTGAAGTGAAAGTCGCTCAGTCATGTCTGACTCTTTGTGACCCTATGGATTGTACAGTTCGTGGAGTTCTCCAGGCCAGAATACTGGAGTGGGTAGCCTATCCCTTCTCCAGGGGATCTTCCTGACCCAGGAATCAAACCAGGGTCTTCTCCATTGCAGGCGAATTCTTTACCAACTGACCTATCAGGGAAGCCCAAATTGAGGTATAGTTGATTTATGATACCATATTACAGTTTCAGGTGTACAACATAGTGATTTGGTATTTTTATGTTATGCTCTGTTTAAAGGTATTACAAAGTAATGGCTATATTTACCTGTGATGTACAATATAGTCTTGTAGTTTTTTTATTTTACACATAGTAGTTTGTACCTTTTAATCCCTTACCGCTATCTTGCCACTGGGAACTGCCAGTTTGTTCTCTATATCTGTGAGTCCATTTCTGTTTTCTTATGCTCATTTATTTTATTTTTTAGATTCCACATATAAGTGAGAACATACAGTATTTATCTTTTTCTGCATGACTTACTTCAGTAAGGACAGTATCCTCTAGGTCCATGCATATTGTTGCAAAAGGCAAAATTTGATTCTTTTTTATGGCTAAGTAATATTGTACCATGTACGTATGTTTGTATATGTGTGTATATGTGTGTATCTATGTCTGTATCTATCTCACATCTTCTTTATCCCTTCATTTGTTGATGGACACTTTGGTTGTTTCCAGATCTTCGTTGTTATAAATAGTGCTTAGTGTGAACACTGGGGTACATGTGTCTTTTCACATTAATCTTTTCGTTTTGGGTATATACCCAGCAGTGAATTGCTGGGTCATATGGTAATTCTATGTTAATTTTTTTAAAGAAACCTTCATACTGTTTTCCATAGTGACTGCACCAATTTACATTCCCACCAACAGTGCACGAGGGTCCCCTTTTTTCCACATCCTCACCAGCATTTGTTATTTGTTGTCTTTTTGATGACAGTCCTTCTGCTAGCTATGTTTTAAATATTCTTTGTTGACTTCTGACTGCTTGACATATGTACGAAATTTGCATTCTTAATTGCTTAAATTCCCTAAATTTTGAATACATTTCAAAATCTGATGTATCTTATGTTGTAGAACATCTATTTGCTGTCCTGGATATCTGGGAGTTCTGGAAAGAATTCTTGGGAAAGAGAAGTAAGATTTAACAAAGACCCTCACTGCAAAGTCCCTTATACACATTGTCACATTGCATCTTTATCATCGTCCTTTTTTCGTGTGCATTATTTCTTCATTTTAGATAATAGGATAAGCAAAGTCACACTGCTCAGTCAAGGGCATGTCAAACTCAGGTATATTTGTCTAATTCCAAAGCCTGAGTTCTTTTTCATCATGCCAGGCTAAGGATGAACTAATTTTATATTTTTAAAATATGGGTATTTTTGGAAACCGTGGTGCTGGAGAAGACTCTTGAGAGTCCCTTGGATTGCAAGGTGATCCAACCAGTCAATCGTAAAGGAAATCAACCCTGAATATTGCTGAAGCTGAAGCTCCAGTACTTTGGCCACCTGATGCGAAGCACCAACTCATGGAAAAAGACCCCGATGATAAGAAAGTTTGAAGGAAAAAGGAAAAAGGAGTGGCAGAGGATGAGATAGCATCACTGACTCAACAGACATGAATCTGAGCAAACTCCAGGAGACAGAGGTGGATAGAGGAGCCTGGCATGCTACAGTCCATGGGGTCGCAAAGAGTCAGACTTACTGACTTAGTGACTAAAAAACAACATTGTTGGAAATAGCCTTTTTTTTTTTTAAACCCATTGACATTTGAAAAGACAGTCAACACGTTGGTCATATGAAGAAGGCTCACTCTCTTGCCCAGAGTAACTCAAGGACCAACTGTCCTCTGATTCTCTTTTAAGACCTTTCTTAGGTGTGATGATTTGATTAATAACCACCTGATCCCCTAGTAGGATATTAGCCTGAGAAGCTCAGACTTTTTGGTTTATCAGGAAAGAAGCCAGCTACATTCCACGTAGAATGTTTAGCTTGGACAGGATATCAGACTCATAAATACTAATCTGTGAGAAGTCACTGGGGTCTGCACGGATAAGTGGATTGACCTTTAGCAAGTACATAACAGGGAGCTGACTGGGCTGCCCTGTTGTCAGGAAGCCCCAGAAGGAATGGACTTGACGCAGTGGGAGCCGGGGGCCCCCTGTCCTCACGGCCTGACGAGATTGTCCTGGTGGTGGTAACATGTGTCCTTTGGCAAATGGCCATTTCCGCAGCCCCAAGCCAGCCACTCAGTGGTTGAAAGCTGTGTCTCGGGAGGAGTGGCTCTAATTCCTTGGCAGCCTCCTCGGGGTTAGTGATGTGGAGAAGCCCTATGAAGATGGAGGAAAAGACAGGGAAGGAGGTTAGCGGGTCAGACTGCAATTGTGAGCTTTCAAACAATGAAACAGGCAAGGCTGACTCAAAGAGAGGTACCCGGGGTCTACACATGGCCTGGATTACACAGGATTGCTTGTCTCTGCATTTTCTAGAGAGAGGGACAGTTCTTTAAACTCATCAAGGACCCAACAGAATGAAGAATCCTTGGTCTGTTTTGCCAGTAATGCAGGTCTGAGGTCAGTGCCTGTGCCACACTCAGAGGAAATCATTACTGATAGCAGATGAAGCCTGGAAGGGCCAGCATGAGCCTCTGCAAGGGGGAAAGCCAAGCCCCCGTGCGAGGTACTATTAAAACACGAGGTAGGTTTTGTTTCTGCGTCCCCATCATGCTGCAGTTCAGCTGACTTGAATTTGACAGTGAAGACCTGAAGACCGAATAAACGTGACCTTTAGAGGAGCTGGATGAAGGATGGATGGAAACTGTACTATTTTTGAAACTCTCCTGTAATTCTAAAATTGTATGTATCAAAGGGGATATAGTTGGATACGACTGAGCGACTTCACTTTCACTTTTCACTTTCCTGCATTGGAGAAGGAAATGGCAACCCACCCCAGTGTTCTTGCCTGGAGAATCCCAGGGATGGGGGAGCCTGGTGGGCTGCCGTCTCTGGGGTCGCACAGAGTCGGACACGAGTGAAGCGACTTAGCAGCAGTAGCAGCAGCACATATATATATAGATACAGATGTAGATATCTATCTCTATATCCAAGAAGGTATATAAGATATATATGCCTATATATATAGGTATATATATATATATATATATATATAGGTATAAGATAACGTCTAGAAGAAGGCAGGGTCTATGATTTGAATGGATGAAGCTGACCTTGGAAAGGCTGATAGCAAGGAGACTAGGCTAAGCACAGGGCAGCGTTTAACAGCATGGACTTTGGAACTGAGAATTCCTGGGTGTGATCCTCAGACCCAATATTCACGTAGTGTGAATATCATTTTACACACCCCTATTTTACAGGTGAGAACATTGAGGCTCAGAGAGTTTAATAATGGATAGTAGCCTCATGTGGTAGTTATAGGAATTCAATGAGGTAATTAAAAATTGCCTGGCACATAGAAAGCGTCCAGTGTTTGCTGTTAGTGTGATTATGATAACAATTATTATCAAAGTAGAGACAGATTTTAGAAAACATGAGCAAGCTGGTGAGATCAGGTAAGTTCGAAGCCCTGAGAGCCAATGACATTTCTTTGTCAGGATGTTTCAGGGACTGAAGCTACAGAAAGAGGTGTGTGTGGGTGGGGCGGGGGATAAATGGGCAGAAAGCCAGGGATGTAGAATACACCCAGGGATACATCCCAGGAAACAAGCTGGGATGAAGGGAGCCATACTGGGAATTTTCTGCATTTCAGAGACACATGGAGAAGGGCAGGCCAATCAATCCTGGGACTCCTGGAAGCCCTATATCATTAATAATTAATATAATAAACCCTAAACATCTCATAAGCCATTTGTTGAGATCATCTGCTTGGAAATCAGGTAGGGCTTACCTTTTTTTCTCTCAGATAGGTTTTAAATTTATAAGCACTTTTAAGTAAGACTGTTATTTCTTTCCACCTCTATTTGGGGGCTTCAAGATCTTCCTATAACAGGGATCCGATCTGCCATCTAAACAAATTGTTGAAGTCCTAAGAAAGTTTGCCTCTCACCCCCTCCCCTGTTACCCCTGTGAACACAGTGACCCCTGAATGCTTTAGACCAACTTTCAAAATGTGACTCCATTAACCCAAACGCGACAGTAAGAAAGAAGTCCAAATATTATGAAAATGATGCAGTCACGATCTGCGCTCACTTTCCTTCGTTCTAACTGTAGACAGAGCATGTTGTTTCCCCCTTGAACTTAACCATGATTTCAACATGATATGTTATCATTTTAGTGTCTGTGGCCTTACTCAAGAACTGAGTGATGAAACGCTAAGGCACATGAAAAATGGTCCATGGTAAAAGCCTATATTAAGAACACATTCAGAAAGAGATTAAACTAATTGTATCCAGGGGAATGTGGGCTAGAAGAGACTAGACTTGTGTTCCCCCTTAGGGTGACCGTCTCTGAATGCTTTTCTTTATTTGATAGGAGATTTCATTAGAAAGGAGTTTGCTTGAATAACGAGTGTAGTGCTAACAGAAAGGGAAAACATCATGAAGCCAGGGAGCTTTGGGTAAGTGAGGCTGATGATGGTGACTATGGGATGCAAACAGCCACATGCTTTGATTTATTGTTTTCACTGAGGGGGGCACTTCAGTTTCATATGGTTCATAGACTTGCTTACTGAGTTAATATTAGAATGTTTTTTGGTGGCAGTGGTGTTGGTGGGGTGTGTATTTGTGTGTGTGTGTGTGTGTGTGTGTGTGTGTGTAATGATGTGGCAAAAATCAGAGGTCCCTTAGAAACAGGGAAAAAGAATAGTTAGAAATATTTTTTTTTTAAGTAAGGAAAATCTTTCTTTGAGCAGGTTCTAGAACTCTGGGGTCATGACCAAACAAAATAAATAACACCCCCCCAACACACACACAAAGTAATCCCTTTCTTTAGTTAGTTTATTTTTTTTAATAAGCATCTCTACTTTTCTTTAGTGTTAAAATCATGCTCACTTAAAATATGTGGAAAACAAAGAAAATATAGGGGAGGAAAGAGCCCCTACCAAATACAACATAGAAATGATCAGTGTTAACACATTTGAGGGGCAATAATCTCAAATCAAATAACTGCTTATTTCTCTATAACTGCTGCTATCATGAATAAACAATTATGTATCCTGCTCTGTGGGCTTCCCAGGTAGCTCACTGGTGAAATAATCCGCCTGCAATGCAGGAGACTCGAGTTCAAGCCCTGGGTTGGGAAGATCCCTGGAGAAGGAAATGGCAACCCGCTCCAGTATTCTTGCCTGGAAAATTCCATGGACAGGGGAGCCTGGTGGGCTACAGTCCGTGGGGTTGCAAAAGAGTCAGACATGACTCAGTGACTAAACAACAACATCCTGCTTTGTATCCGTGGTGAAAAATGTCCCCATAGTAATGAAACTTTGCTGAAATATTATCTTAAAGTTTAAGGAGAGTGTGACTGCCACACGTCAGAAAGGCCAGGTTCCCTACACAGCCAGGGCTGGGGACAGTGGTCAGGCAAACCCCCATCTTCTTCCAGACACAGAACATACTTGCTCGTCATCACGGTCCTGATCCAGGGTGGGGTGGTGCTGAAGAGAGGGGTCTCATGACTTCTAATCCGATGCGGATTACTCATCTTATTTTTGCCATAGTTGAAACATGACATTGTTTCTGCTCTCTGCCTTTCTTTCCCACTTGATGATTGCCAGGATACGTTTATCTCTAAGATGCTCTGTCTCCAGACTTAGTTCTTTAGTACCATGGAGCACAGGCTTCCCCGGTGGCTCAGCGGTGACGAATCCGCCTGCAGTGCAGGAGACCCAGGTTCAGTCCCTAGGTCGGAAGATCTCCCGGAGAAGGGAATCTTCTCCACTATTCTTGCCTGGAGAATCCCACGGACAGAAGAGGCTGGTGGGCTGCAGCCCAGAGGGTTGCAGAAAGTCAGACACGACTGGTGTGACTGAGCACGCACGCACCAGGAAGCACAGGCTCTTCTCTCCCTGCCCCTCCTCCCCTCTTCCTTCTTCCGGTTTTGTTCTTTCAATGCCTTTTATTGCATTGCTGCTCTCTTCCAGACTCTGGCTTATTTTTCTCACGTTGCATTTATAATAACCCTGTGAAATAGGTACTCCTATTATTATCCTCGTGTGATAGACAAGGCAAGCAAAGTCCAGAGGGGCTGAGGGGTAAGTCGGGGAAGCTGAGCACCGCGCTGTCTTCCAATGACTCTCCTGGAGACGGGCTGCTTGTAGGAGACGCAGCGGTCAGACCGCCGGGCCAGTCTGCGGGTCACTTACTAACTCGTGGGCTCCTGGTCACAGTAGGCCGAGGACATCCCTGTATTAAGTCTCAGAAGGAAACCTTGGTGAAATAATCCGCCTGCAATGCAGGAGACTCGAGTTCAAGCCCTGGGTTGGGAAGATCCCTGGAGAAGGAAATGGCAACCCGCTCCAGTATTCTTGCCTGGAAAATTCCATGGACAGGGGAGCCTGGTGGGCTACAGTCCGTGGGGTTGCAAAAGAGTCAGACATGACTCAGTGACTAAACAACAACATCCTGCTTTGTATCCGTGGTGAAAAATGTCCCCATAGTAACGAAACTTTGCTGAAATATTATCTTAAAGTTTAAGGAGAGTGTGACTGCCACACGTCAGAAAGGCCAGGTTCCCTACACAGCCAGGGCTGGGGACAGTGGTCAGGCAAACCCCCATCTTCTTCCAGACACAGAACATACTTGCTCGTCATCACGGTCCTGATCCAGGGTGGGGTGGTGCTGAAGAGAGGGGTCTCATGACTTCTAATCCGATGCGGATTACTCATCTTATTTTTGCCATAGTTGAAACATGACATTGTTTCTGCTCTCTGCCTTTCTTTCCCACTTGATGATTGCCAGGATACGTTTATCTCTAAGATGCTCTGTCTCCAGACTTAGTTCTTTAGTACCATGGAGCACAGGCTTCCCCGGTGGCTCAGCGGTGAAGAATCCGCCTGCAGTGCAGGAGACCCAGGTTCAGTCCCTAGGTCGGAAGATCTCCCGGAGAAGGGAATCTTCTCCACTATTCTTGCCTGGAGAATCCCACGGACAGAAGAGGCTGGTGGGCTGCAGCCCAGAGGGTTGCAGAAAGTCAGACACGACTGGTGTGACTGAGCACGCACGCACCAGGGAGCACAGGCTCTTCTCTCCCTGCCCCTCCTCCCCTCTTCCTTCTTCCGGTTTTGTTCTTTCAATGCCTTTTATTGCATTGCTGCTCTCTTCCAGACTCTGGCTTATTTTTCTCACGTTGCATTTATAATAACCCTGTGAAATCGGTACTCCTATTATTATCCTTGTGTGATAGACAAGGCAAGCAAAGTCCAGAGGGGCTGAGGGGTAAGTCGGGGAAGCTGAGCACCGCGCTGTCTTCCAATGACTCTCCTGGAGACGGGCTGCTTGTAGGAGACGCAGCGGTCAGACCGCCGGGCCAGTCTGCGGGTCACTTACTAACTCGTGGGCTCCCTGGTCACAGTAGGCCGAGGACATCCCTGTATTAAGTCTCAGAAGGAAACCTGTTCCATGGAGGAGCGTAACTCAGGTCGCAGGTGAAAGTGCTTCCTAATCAGAGGTCAGTAGCAGAGGTGATTCCCTGTGAGTCAGGTGGACCCAGTAGGGTCTTTAATAGCGGAAGCGGGAGACGAGGAGGAGTCAGTGTCCAGGGTCTACAGCTAGCGTCAGCCTTGCAGGACAGCGGGGTCAAGAGCCCCGGGGTGCAGGCGGCCTCCAGACGCTGGAAAAGGTCTGAGTATGACAGATTCTCCTCTGGAGGCTCCAGGAAGAAGTCCAGCCCTGCCGGCTACCTGACCTTAGGCCCGTGAGCCTCTCCTCAATTTCTGACCTCCAGAACAGTAAGATAATGTGCTTTTTTTTTTTTTCAATGCTGTTTGGTTTATGGTGATTTCTTATGGCAGCCATAGAATAGTAATACACAGGGTGATCCCTGAGAGAACTGTCAGGGGTCTGGAATGTTCCAGTATTGCTGCCCTGGGGTTCTTTGCAGTCGGGGAAGGTGTTCTAACAGGTTGATATTTGGAGCTGGTGAGTGGGTTCAAGGTTTGGTGGAGCTGCTTGATTTAGAATCAGACTTGGCCAGTTGTCAGGGGCGTGTCCCTCAAAAGTGACCCGGCAGGGTCTCCAAGTGTGAATCGGGCAGGTCTGAAGAGACGTGTGAGAATGCTGTGGTCTGGAACGGCTGGAGCGGTGCTGCCCGGAGGCAGCATAATCTATGCAAGTAGGTTTTCAGTCTGCAGAGAATATACTTTGTACTTCTTCTCTATCTTCCAAAGTTCAGAGAAAGGAGGCAAATGTTGCTCAAGAAACAATAATTGATTATTCTTGTGGGTGTTCATCTCATTTTTTGATTGGGCATTTATTGAACTGTATCTTTTTCAAGGACATGTTAGAGTATGTTGCAGATAAAAACCCCAAAATACAGCACACGTGTGGGAATTGTGAATCTGGTCACTAGTTCTGATGTTTTGTTTCTTGTTGGTTAGAGGAACTTTTTCAAATGAGAATTATATCTATTGTCTCAGAAGATATAAAAAGACAATGGAAATACACATTGTTTGTTTCAACACGATGGAACTAGAAAATAATTCTCAATGAGAAAATATTGCCCAAAGGCAAGAAGCTGAAAGAACAATAGTGGCTAATACGCTAATATAATAAATCTAAGCCTAAATGTGTTCTCTTATGTTTAAACAAAAGGACAATAATAATTCTCTAAGAATATCCCTGGGAGTTACACATGAAAATATGTTTTTCCTACGCAGTATTTGGCTTTTCCTATTCTGTCATCTTATTTTTGAAACAGTTTAATATCTGGTAACATCTGCTCTGTCTACATGGTCTGTATTTCATACTCAGAACTTGGGGCAGCATATACGTACACATTGCCGCTGTTGTGAAGGATTCTATTATTTATTGACTGCATTTATAACTTTCTATTCTTCACAACATCAGGGTCTTGCCTAATGCTGGGAAAGAGTGAAGGCAAAAGAGAAGAGGGTGGCAGAGGATGAGATGGTTAGAGAGCACCACCATTTCAATGGACATGAACTTGAGCAAACTCCAGGAACAGTGGAGGAAAGGGAAGCCTGGAGTGCTACAGTCCATGGGGTTGAAGAGTCAGACATGACTTAGCAACTGAACAGCAACAAAATTCTTCCCAAAGAAACAAAATCCAATAAGATAAAAATAAGAAACTGGGACAAGGAAAAGAAAGGAAACTGAGGAATGAATCCATACGATAACTCTTGTGGATTAATATATTTATCATGGCTGATCTTCCAGTTCAACTGAGTTTCCTAGCAGCAAAAGCAAAACAAACCCAAGCAAAAAATTTAAATATTCAAGGTTCCCAGTAACCAAAAATTAGAATAAATACAATTTTATAAGGGATTTCTACCATCACTTCATATTTTTGTCTTATTCTCATATGTTTTCACTCTATTTTTATACAGGGTTCCACTATCACTTCATATTTTTTCTCTTACTCCATAATACATACTTTTTAATTGCAATGAAATCCAACAGCAGAGAACTATTACTAAGGTTCCAAGGTAGTACTCAAACTCCAGCAAGCACTGGAAATTCCTAGAAGGTCTATGAAAACAGATTTTTGGGTCCCATGCTCAGAGTTTCTGAGTCAAGGTGGCCTGAGAATCTGTGTTACTAACAAGTTACACAAATTTTACTAATCCTGAAGTCAAAGGTACAACTCTGAAATTTACAGTGTGCTCAGTTCATGTGGTCAGAAAATGTCCAAAAGTCTGATGTACTACTTCAATTCACAGATAAGAGTTTAGAGTTCCTAAGGGAATAAATCAGAGAAGGCAATGGCACCCCACTCCAGTACTCTTGCCTGGTAGGCTGCAGTCCATGGGGTCGCTGAGAGTCGAATATGACTGAGTGACTTCACTTTCACTTTTCACTTTCATGCATTGGAGAAGGAGATGGCAATCCACTCCAGTGTTCTTGCCTGGAGAATCCCAGGGACGGGAGAGCCTGCTGGGCTGCTGCTTATGGGGTCACACAGAGTCGGACATGACTGAAGAGACTTAGTAGCAGCAGCAGCAGCAGCAGCAAGGGAATAAATACATAACATATTTCTCAATGTAGCTTGTGTGCATGTGTGCTAAGTCACTTCGGTCATGTCTGACTCTTTGTGACCCCATGGACTGTAGCCCTCCAGGTTCATCTGTCCATGGGATTCTCTGGGAAAGAATACTGGAGTGGATTGCCATGCCCTGCTTCAGGGATCTTTCTGACCCAGGGATAGAACTGGCAGGTGGATTCTTTACCACCAAGTCACCAGGGAAGCCCAAGCATTATAGTTAGTAATGTACATTGCAAAGCTGTGGAGGATAACTTCTTATCTTGCAGAACAGAACCTCAAGAGAAGATTCTGCAGTGTCTTATACTTAAGTGATAATAATTAATTCATTCAACAGATAGTTAATGATTACCCACTACGTTCCAGGTGCTATTGGAGGGAGTAGACCGTGAACAAGATAGATAAGCCCTTGCTTTCATGGAGTTTACATTTTGTAGAGTCACACAATAAACTAAGAGATATAATACCAGGCAGTTACAGCTGCACAGAGAAACTTAAATCAGGTGAAGGGTAATGAACTTGCTGTTTTAGAAGGACAGGTGGGAGAGGCATGGTATCCAGTGGGCAATTTTCAGAAAGAAAAGTCTATGGTTATCTTATCACCTTGGAACTCCTTAGCAACCAAGGTTCAGAAATATAGAATCATTTTTCATTACTTTGTCCCTTTTAGTACTCCCTTTGGGAAAGGTAATTGGACTCAGAATTCCAAGACGTTTTTCCAGGCCTGGTAGCCTGTGACATGAGACATACTGCAGGAGCAGTGGAGGTTCTTATCAGAAATCTGGTGAACCCCAGAGAGCACTCAGATTTTCAGAGAGAAAGTTACGAGTCTCTTGAAAGTGTCTCCATAATGGTTCCTTCAGGCCCCATTGTGGGATGGTATGTGTGTGCACGTGTGTGTGCATTTAGATGTTAACTGTGTGTTTAAGGTCACGCCTGGGTGTTGACTCAACATTCCTGTCATTTATGGCTCATTTTTCACCCCGTAACCATGGCTGATGAGGTCATGGAAAGAGCAGTGGTGGAACGGATGGAGGTGCGGGCTCTTATGCAGGTATCTGATACCCTCCTGGTCTCCTGTTGTTTTGCTTCATGATTTAAAGTAATGAGATGCAGGTATTCACGTTTGCCCCTTTCCTCCCCTTCTCCTGTGAGGTCTTCCTCCTCATGGACGCTGTTGCTTACAAGATGCTCTGATACTTTAGCCAACCTTCCAGCTAAGCATCTAGATGACACCAACTGAGGCTGCCATCTAAAATGGCATGAAATACCGCTGCAAAGATGAGCAGAACTGTCCAGCGAGCCGAGGTACAGAACCACAAGAAAGAACAACATGGTTGTTTGAAGCCAGTAAGTGTTAGAGGGGCTTATCATGCAGTCACATGTGACCAGAAGAGGCTCTCCACTTCATTTTCCCACCAAGCGAGCTGCTGAGATGGAACTGGGGGTATTTGGGGGCATTGTTCTGAAAACAGCAACACAGATCATGCCAGTGCTTTGTGCTGGGTGCCAGCTGGCACCAGAAGACTGTGGAGCAGCCTGTTGCGTGGAGGACTCAAAGACTGCCCTTTGCTACAAGCGAAACACTTGGAAGGCTGTTAAGATGAAAGTCCGCTCTGGGATGGGATATCTAGAGAGCTGAGAATCCCTGTCTGGTTTGCCGAGAACCTGGAAAGAGCTGCCTGACTGTGCAGAATGTCTTGTTTCTGGAGGGGTGAGGGTGGGAGGGCAGGATACAGTCCTAGACACCATAATGAGAGGATATTTTTCCGGAAATTAGTATACCCAAACAGAGGCTAAAAATAACTGAGCATTCTTTGCTGAGCTCAGCTGCTACCAGGGCTTTTGGCTCCTGGCCTGGGACTCCCCCTAGCCCCATTTCCATGCTTTTCCTCTCCTCAGCATTAGATTCCTTTGGTGCAAAGCTCCACATTCTTTTTGTTCCCTTTAAATCCAAGTAGAACCATTCCTTCTTTGATGGAGTCCTGAGGTTTCAAGGGTATTATGGGTCTGTTTAACTGGGAGATGCTAGAAATCTGCTCTGTCAGGCATAGAAAATAACCATCAAATCATGCATCACCACATCTTTCAAAAGCTGTCACAGATTTAGAATAAAAGTTTTGAGGCTGGTGGCATCACTCACCTTTATAGAGGTGGAAGGCAAGTATAGAGAGATTTTGACTTTGCCAAAAGTCACATAGATCTTAAATGGGGAGATGGAATGTTATTGTTTAGTCACTAAGTTCATCCGACTCTTTGTGAGCCTGTGGACTGTAGCCCACCAGGCTCCTCTGTCCATGGGATTTCCCAGGCAAATACTGGAGTGGGGTGCCATTTCCTCCTCCAGGGGATCTTCCTGACCCAGGGGTCGAACCCTTATCTCCTGTACTGCAGGTGGCTTTTAATGACTGTAATTATAGGGTTAGGATTCCAGAGAAATCGAGGTTTTGTTGTTGTTTAGTTGCTAAGTCCTTTCCAGCTGTTTGCGACCCCATGGACTGTAGCCCACCAGGCCCCCTCAGTCCATGGGATTTTCCAGGCAATTTAACCCTGTAGTCATGGATTCCTGAGACTGGTACCATGCAGAGCACACTGTTCTTGGGTCCTTATTCACAGTGTCTTGATTATGATTGAGGGCAACAAGTGGGGTGGTCAGAGGAGGGGGTAGACCAGGGGACCTTCCAAAGGAAAGGCATTTGATGGCCACGTTGGAGTCACAGGAAGCTTGGTTGTTGGAAAGATGGTCAAAGGCAGAGTGAAGAGCCAAAGGGAGTCAGGGAGCTTGTGATAGGTTTGAGAAGGCACTGAGGCATGTGTTTCTAGTGTTAAGTATTATCTTTTGTTCTCACAATGAGCTTGCAAGACAATAGAGGTCAGTCTCCCCCTTATTTTCTCCTCATTACTAACCTCCCACCGTGTGTGTGTGTGTGTGTGTGTGTGTGTGTGTGTGTGTGCGCACGCACACACGTGCCTTCATTATCTTCTTGCACGTGTATGCACCACATTCGTATTCATACATATACAACCTAGATGTTGGTGTCTCCTCCAGATCTCCTTTATGGGGCTAGTGTGTCTGCCCCGAAGCTGCCATAAATGCTGGATCCTGAGGGCTCATGGCTGGCTTCCATCACCAAGGAATTATCCTCCCCTGAGAGGAGCCTCATCAACCAGGAGAAATTAATTATTATCTCTGTCCTGGGGGGACCTCAGTGTCTGATAATGAGGCTATAAAAAGAAGTGCCCTCTTGCCTCATGATGGGGACTATTGTGCATTATGAATACATGTGTTATGTGCCCAGTCCAATAATCTCTTGTGAGTCAGGCTAAGCGTAACCCTAACCCTGGCGCTAGTGGTAAAGAATCTACCTACAATGCAGGAGACCTAAGAGGTATGGGCTGGATCCGTGGGTCGGGAAGATCTCACGGAAGAGAGCGTGATAACCCACTCCAGTATACTTGCCTGGAGGCAAGGCAAGGACAGAGGAGCCTGGTGGGCTACAGCCCATGGGGTCGCAAAGAGTCGGACACGACTGAAGCAATCGAGCACACACACACACGTGCACCCCTAACCGCATCCTTGTTCAGCACCTTGCTGTTCTCTCTTGCTTTATGTCCCTTACAGGTTGGTGTCCCTCAGTTAATCACGTGGCTTTGAATTCTTGCCTCAGACTCTGTTCCTAGAGAACCTGATCTCTACATGCCAATGCACACACACACACATCAGGTATATAATAACTCCTTATTTTTCAGATAATAAATATGAAGCCACTGAAAGTAAAAAGAAAAGAAAAAAGACTCAACCAAGTTGAGACTAATTAATATAAAAACTATGACTAGGAACCTTTTATTCTGAATGCACGTCTTGCCTTTGTTTCACACTAGACTGGCTTTAGTATATAATAGTCTTGATTCATTAATTCATGGGGTTTTTTTGGAGTTGACTATATGGGGAAGAACCTGTAGTTTCCTTTTTTCAATCCTGCAAGGTCTGTTGAAAGTAGAAAAATCTCGCTCTGGTTGATTTCAACAAGAAAAGCTAAAGACAGGTAACTTAACTGGAAGATGGGTATAGTTTTGTATAAGCGTTGCTCTGCCAAGTGAGAAATGTGCTGGCAAAGAGATCTTATCTGTCTCCAAGGTCAGACATCTCTCAACCTGCGATGCATGGAAATTGTGGAACGGGATTGTCGGAAATTTTACACATTCATAAATATTGATAGGCTGACAGAGAATTTTAATGTTGAGATGTCTGACTCTGATTATTTCTGAAACATAAACATCTTTCCCTTCTCCCCTAAGGGCCAAAGATCAAGCTTCGGCTGTCGTCTTTTAGATAAGGCATCTGACTGTTCGATGTAATTCAGATTTGTACACATTTCTGCCCAGGGAAGCTAACCATTCAGCTGTCAAAAGAATGAGAAAGCTGGCTCTTGCCTGGGACCTCCTTGTTTATTTTGCTGTGTTATTATCAGCCAGACCCTCGGGGAGCACATGTGCCCAGGAATCTCCCAATTTGGGTGGGGTTAGAGTTCTCCAAAGTAACCCTTTCCTCTCCTTTTCCTTTTTCAGATGAATTCTGGTCCTCGTTTAATTTTTTACAACTTTAGTTGTCATAAAAGCATGCAAGATTTATACTCTTGACAGATTTTTTACTGTACATTATAGTATGGTTTCTCATCACTTCATGGGAATTAGATGGGGATACAGTGGAAACAGTGTCAGACTTTATTTTGGGGGGTTCCCAAATCACTGCAGATGGTGACTGCAGCCATGAAATTAAAAGATGCTTACTCCTTGGAAGGAGAGTTATGACCAACCTAGATAGCATATTCAAAAGCAGAGACATTACTTTGCCAACAAAGGTCCGTCTAGTCAAGGCTATGGTTTTTCCAGTGGTTATGTATGGATGTGAGAGTTGGACTGTGAAGAAAGCTGAGCGCCAAAGAACTGATGCTTTTGAACTGTGGTGCTGGAGAAGACTCTTGAGAGTCCCTTGGACTGCAAGGAAATCCAACCAGTCCGTTCTAAAGGAGATCAGTCCTGGGATTTCTTTAGAAGGAATGATGCTGAAGCTGAAACTCCAGTACTTTGGCCACCTCATGCAAAGAGTTGACTCATTGGAAAAGACTTTGATGCTGGGAGGGATTGGGGGCAGGAGGAGAAGGGGACGACAGTGGCTGAGATGGCTGGATGGCATCACTGACTCGATGGACATGAGTTTGAGTGAACTCCAGGAGTTGGTGATGGACACAGAGGCCTGGAGTGCTGCAATTCATGGGGTCGCAAAGAGTCGGACACGAGACTGAATGACTGAACTGAACTGATAGTATGGTTAACTATAGACACAATGTTGTACAGTAGACCTCAATAAATTGTTAATCTTGCAGCACTGAAGCTTTAAACCCATAGATCACTGATCTCTAGAATGTAATCTTTGCATGACAAAGGCTGTACTCTTCTAATCTTTGGGCCTGTGAATTTGACTGTGTTGGATACCTCACATACATGGACTCACACTGTTAACTGCAACAGCAGACTAGCGTTGGTGAGGATGTGGAGAAACTGGAACCCTTTACACTGTTGGTGGGGTTGCAAAATGGGGCAGCTGCTCTAGGAAACAGTATGGAGGGCCCTCAGAACGTTACCAGTAGCCCTTTGCTCTTCAGATGCAGTGTCTCAGCTGCTTCTCACTGGGTTTGGAATGAAATCCAAACTGGTAACTACGGCCTGAAAGTCTCGCACCGTCCGTCTCTCCCTTCCCTTTTATCTCACCTTCTCCTTGTTCTCTCCTCCAACCACCATAATCTTTCAGCTCCCCCGACACCCGATCTGCTTCTTCTCTGAGTCTCTGCTCAAGCTGTTTCATCTTCTCGAGATCCTCTGCCCCTGCCCTGTGTCTTAACTGAAAGCTCTCCTTCTCACGGAGGCCATTCTTGACCATCATGTTAGTCTGTGTCAGTTGGCCTTATATTTTCCTTCAGGAGTTTCATCATAAGAAGGAAATATTAATATGCTCCTTTATTGTTAGCATGAAAGTAAGGACCATTTCTTTCTTGTTTCCACCCTCTGTTTTCCCCCTTCCTGCTTCTTTTTGGGTTATTTAAACCTTAAAAAAAGTATCTACCTTTTCTTATTCTTTTAATTCTTTTATCTATTTTCGCTATGTAAAGTGTTTAAGTAGTTGGTGTAGGGTTTATTTAGATAAAAAGGGTTTCCCTGGTGGCTCAGTGGTAAAGAATCCACCTGCCAAGCAGGAGCAGCCTCTTTGATCCCTGGGTCAGGAAGATCCCTGGAGAAGGAAACGGATCCCTTCAGTATTCTTGCCTGGAGAATCCCATAGGCAGAGGAGCCTGGCAGGCTACAGTCTGTGGGGCTGCAAAGAACTGTACATCAGTTAGTAAATAACAATGGCATATGTATGTGTAGTCTGTGTAAATTAGCTTTCCACTCTTTACTGAAAATGAACATTTAACCATTTCCACTGGAATGTAAACACATGACCACAGTATGCTTCATAAGTATTTCTTTCATTATGCCATATGCCCCTTTTTATTTTCTACCATGTTCATCTTTTTATGCCTCCCTTATAATTGTCTTATATAGTAAATTTAATCTACACATATTAAAACTTCAATCGTGTCTGACTCTGCAACCCTATGGACTGTAGCCCACCAGGCTCCTCTGTCCATGGGATTATGCAGGCAAGAATACTGGAGTGGGTTGCCATTTCCTCCTCCAGGGGATCTTCCCAACCAAGGGATCGAACCCAGGTTTCTTCTGCACTGGCAGGTGGGTTCTTTACCACTAGTGCCACCTGGGAAGCCTCCCAAATCCCATTAGATAATGTTTTAATTTTTCTCTCCACCTTCAAATGTGCTTTAAGGGCCTCAAAAGAACAGTCTATTCTATTTATTCTTTCCTCTGTTCTCTCTTCAGTACTGATACTCCACATTTTTTATCTGGCATAGTCGCTCTTTTTTTCTATGGAACTTCTTTTAGCAATTTGGTTAGAAGCAGGCCTGTTTTCTAGGTTTTATTCATCTGAGAAAGGCCTGATTTCACCTTTATTTCTGCAGGATATTTTGTTGGATATAGAATTTGCATTGGCAGTTCTTTTCTTTCAAAACTTTAAAAATATGCGGTGCCATTTCTTTATGGCTCCATCGTTCCCAATGAGAAATCTACAGTAATTTCAGCTGCCATTCCACTACAGATAGTAAGTCTATTCTTTGTCTTTAGTTCTTAACTGATTAGGCTGTGGATTTTTTGGTTTATCCGTTTTGGAGTTCACTCAGCGTCTCTGATCTGTAAGTTTGTGTCTTTCGTGAAATTTGGGACATCTTCAATCATTATTCTTTAAATAGTTGTCAGTACAATACTGTCTAATTTCTGGGATTTTGGTCATGTGAATGTTAAATTTCTGATCATTATCACATAGATCCCTGAGACTATGTTTCTTTTTTTCTCTCCCAATCTAAAAAGAGAAAACTCTGTGTTCAGGTTGGATAATTTCTATTCATCTGTCTACAGGTCTGGTGATTTTCTTCTGCTATCTTTATTCGGCTATTAAGTTCATCCAGCAAACTTGTCTTTCAGTAGTATTTTCATTTCTAAAATTATTTGATTCTTCTTATATCTTCTATTTCTTTGTTAAGACTTCTTATATTTCCTGTGTTTCAAAGTGTTTGCAGTTGCCTGCTCGAGCATTTTAATCCTAGCTTTAAAGAACTCTTTGTCAGGTAATTCTAACAATTTTATTATCTCAGTGTTGGTGTCTGACAATCATCTTTCCCATATGAGTTCAGATTTTTTTTGCATGCTGAATAATTTTGGATTGTATTCCAAACCCTTTTAGCATTATGTTAAGAGACTTTGGGTCCTTCTGAAATCCTTAGAAATGTTGATGTTTTTGTTCAGCATTCAGTTGACCTATTTACGGTCAGGCCCCAAGTTTTATCCCCCATTCTGAGGGCTCTGATTCCAATGGTCTTTGGCTTTTAAAGCATCTGTAATGCTATTCAGGTCTATCCTGTGTGTGCTTAACCTCGTGGCCAGTCGGAGTCCTAGGAGGCAGTTTGACGCAGATTGAGATACTTGGTGTGGCTGAGCAGGATCAGATCTATGCATGCATTGTAGAGGGTGGTGAACCCGAGTGTTCGTAAACATATTTATGGATCTGTTCTCTCGAGTGCCTCCATCCTTGTGAGCTCATCAACGCTTTCCGGTTTCTTGGGGCTGTTCTTTCTGGTCCTCTGATTAGAAAACCAAGGATTAGTTACTTCTGTTGACTATGTCAGGGCCCAGTAGTGGCAGGACAGAGGCAGAAAAATAAAGGTTCTCCCCACCCTCTTGGTGTTGCAGTTCTGCCAAATTGACAGAAACGTTCTTCTCCATCAGAGTTCTGGCTCCCATGAGTGCTTGCTCCTAGCCACTTCTATCGCGTTTACAAAATTGATTGGAGGTGTGAGAAAATAGAGAAAAGAAAGAGAAAACAAAGGGAAATTTCCATACTCTCTTTTGGAGTGAGAAGTTTCCCTTTTCACAGTGTCGGGTCAAAATGAAGCAGCTTCCCGAAAACCTCCCTGTGCTCTGTCCTGGCGGCCCCCACCGAGCCTGGAGTGCTGAGCTCAAGCCGCAGTGCACTGGAGGGAGAAGACGCGGAAGACCCGCCACTGGCTCACGTTGCTCTAAGTGCTGATTTCATCGCCCAGTCTGTTCGCCACAGTTTACCTTTCAGAGTCCTCACGCAACCACTTCATGCAGTTGGCCCATGTTTTATAGCTATATTCAGTGGGAGAGGCAGGGTGGAGGTGTTTCCTCCATGTTTCGTGGAATCAGAAATCCTTAATTATTCAGTTAGGCAGGATATGTAGCCTTCTGGTTTTACTGTTTATTCACCAGCCCAGACAGTTGCTGTATTTTGTTCTCAGGGAGCAGGCAAAAATGGAGAAAACAGATGCCAAAGACTTCTGGACCTAGAGGCCATGAGATCTGAGTTCTAATCCAAGTGCTTGGGTGGGGTAGTTATAAAGTCCTAGGCAAGTTAATATCTCTGGATCACTGTGTAAAATGTGACTACTATAACATTGTCTGTCCAGCTTACGCCCTCCACCTGTGCCCAGGTCCTTGTGATGATCAAATAAGATAGTGGATGTGACAGTACTCTGCACAAAGTGATATGAAAGGAGAATGACTTCTTCCTCTGTGGCCTGTGGAGAGTGGGGCGAGAGGTATTCTTGGGCTGGGGCAGCAGGTGGCAGCCCTGTAAGGACGGAGGAGCCTGCAGCTTGTCTGTGGCACTGGGCTGCCCGCCCCCCACCCCCAACCAGGGTTCTCATCCGCTTGTGCGCTCTGTAGCATCATTCCCAGGCTGCCCTTCTTCCTTCTTGAACTTCTGTTCTTGCTCATACTCTGGGCAGTATAAGTGGTGATTAAGAGCCAACAGGCTAGAAATGAGAGATATGGAAGGATATAGTAAGGATATAATAATTTTATCTAAGTGGCATACTTATGAATGGGTTAGGACAATGTTGGCTCTTTCTCATAGACTGGTTAGTCTTAGATGACCTACCAGAAGCTAAGTCCTTACTGAATTTGTGGCAAATTGCTTCTGTTTTATATTTTGTTTTTTCGGTCCCGAGGCATGTGGAATCTTAGCTTCCCAACCAGGAGTTGGGAAGCTGCACCCTCTGCATTGGAAGGCAGTGGACCACCAGGGAAGTCCCCAGATTAGAGTTATTGGTCAGGAGAACAGCTAGCTTTCCCAGTTTCAGTGCAGATTATTGGAGCATGTCTCAGAAATATCATTTCAATTGTTAATACTAAGTGGAAAGAAATACAAGAAGAAAAAGAGGGTAACTATGTAAAATATGATATATACACACAACAGACTAGGGTCTTATTAGATTTTAATATTATTCAATCACACTGAGTTTTGAATCACGGAGATTTATCAATCGGGTTTTTGCTGGGTTATATAACTTCTCCATCATCATATAAAGCTGTATTTGATGATGCTGATTCAGCAAAATTAGTTAAAAGCAACATGGAAGAAAACAATTCTGTTTTTCATAGAAACTAGGAAAATGACAAAGTTGCACCATGCCCAGATTCTGAAACTTGTAGGGACAGAGGCTATTTGGTTACTGCTCTGCTATTCCTATAATAGCTACTATTGATAAAAGTGTTATTTCCTTCAGAAGTTACTTCCTATTTTTGACATACATTCTCTTTCCTTGAACACACGAGTTATGGAAATGAATATAATCAAATAAAATTAGTAATTAATAGTAATAATAACAGCCCCTGCTGTTTATTGAATGCTCCCAGTATACTAAACACTGTGCTACATGCCTTAGGCAGGTGTGGCTGGTCCCAAGTGCACACACAGAGTCACAAAAACAACAGTTTCCATTTCTACGCAGGACGGAAAGCGACACTGCTTTCCCCCACACACCCCATCACACGCAGACCTCCTCAAGAGGTGCGCAGCCCAGCAGAACTGCAGGCACAGGGCAGAGAAAGTGTTTCCCTTTCAAGGCCAGCTGAAGTTCCCAATGAAAATTAAAGATTAATGATGCAAGGAGCTAAAAGTCAATAAGAAGAAAGGGCCAGGACCCTCCCCTCTTTGTAAACAGTGTAAAGCTTTGTACTGAGCCAATGGCCGCAGACAGGGAAAGCTAACACCAGCGCAGTAAAGGCCCGGGGCTAACCTTTCATTGTGTCTGGTGCTGAGCCTTCAGCGTTTGATGAATGACTACCTTGTACCAGTAGGTCACCGGGGAGCGCATGGGGCTTTCATGTGGCTGGGACAGCTGTGGGCAATCTGTGCGTGTGGATAACCCTGCTGAGAGAAACATCTGTGTGTGGAGGCAGCGCACTGTACTCAGGAGTCGGCAGGGAGATGACTGTCAAGAAGCAATTTACACCCTGGTGAAATCTCTCTGGGAGTTTCATCTCGTCAGGATGGGCTGCTTGGCTTTTGATGTCTCCTTGAAAAGAGATCACTTTGTGTCCAATTTGATATTTACAGGAGCGTCATCAGGTTTCACTGTGTGTTATTCCTTTCCTCCTCACCTGTTGTATGAGACGGGCGCTGTTTCTGCTGCTCCTCGCTTGTATTGAGAGGCTCAGAGGAGCTCAGCAACTTGCCCAAGGTAGCAGAGCTGACAGCTGGCCAGGATGAGCTTTGAACCTGGATCTGGCTGATTGCAAAGTTTTTATTGTCCTGCAGTGGAAAGGAAGCCATCGCTGTTGATGAAAGTAAAATGTAGTGCTTTCTTAGATTAAAAGCTATTGCTTTTCTTATTAGGGGAGGCTGCAGGGGAAGGTAGGGTGTGTCTCTTGATGCTGACATCCAAAAAGAGCCACATATTAACCTCTATTTCCTGTCCGCTTTGGCTTAATATCCCCAGTTGGATCAGAAATCCACGGAATGAGTTTCCCTTCATTGTGTTAAAGAAGGAAAATGCCTGCTGAACTTTGACAACACCCTTAACGATTGCCAGAGACCCTCGATTTATTATTCTTCTCTCAAGAGTCCTATATAAGTCTCCTTTGAAAACTGTCTCCTCATCAATATTAATAATCCCTTGATGTTGTGCACACTTGGTGTTGGTCAAAATGCCTTCACATATATGAGCTCATTTCTCCTTAAATTTTTGTTGGAATCTTTCTCCATGTTCAGCACTGTGTTAAGTGTTGGGGATGTCAAAAGACTTATGCCACAACCCCTTCCTCAGAGTTCAGGCTCTCCCCTGCCCTCGTCTTCTGGAGTAGACCAGATAGGGACACCATTTCGTCCAGGTCATTTGTCTCAGTGTAACCTCCTGTTCTCAACTACCCACAGCTTCCTTGTCCTCTTTTCTCCTCCATCAACATTCTCATATTTATGTTCCCTTAAACCTACTTTTCCAGAGAAGGCGATGGCACCCCACTCCAGTACTCTTGCCTGGAGAATCCCATGGATGGAGGAGCCTGGTGGGCTGCAGTCCATGGGGTCACGAAGAGTTGGACACGACTGAGCGGCTTCACTTTCACTTTTCACTTTCCTGCATTGGAGAAGGAAATGGCAACCCACTCCAGTGTTCTTGCCTGGAGAATCCCGGGGACGGGGGAGCCTGCTGGGCTGCTGTCTATGGGGTCTCACAGAGTCGGACACGACTGAAGCGACTCAGCAGCAGCAGCAAATCTACTTTTCACTTGCTTTTGCTCATGCTCTGTGTCTTTCTAGTCTAATCTCTGCCATTTTTCTCTAAGTCCAAGTTAGACCTCTCCTTTTAAATCCAAGATGAAATCTCTCCTGTCCACCATCACACTTAATTAAGAGTTGAGTAACCTCTTGTCTTCCAAATTTTGATGGTGCTTGTTGCCAAAACATTATGTTTGGTGCTTAGACTATAACGCAATTTGATATAAATGCATTTTACCCTTCTCTGCATAGATGATTTCTTGGCATATCACTAAGTGTGGAAAAGACAAGATCATTGATAGGTAGTCCAAATAATTATGAAAGTGAAAGTCGCTCAGTCGTGTCTGACTCTTTGTGACCCCACGGACTATACAGTCCATGGAATTCGCCAGGCCAGAATACTGGAGTGGGTAGCCTTTCCTTTCTGCAGGGGATCTCCCCAACCCAGGGATGGAACCCAGGTCTCCTGCATTGCAGGCAGATTCTTTACCAGCTGAGCCACAAGGGAAGCCCAAGAATAATGGAGTGGGTAGCCTATCCCTTCTCCAGCAGATCTTCTCAACCCAGGAATCGAACCGGGTTCAATTATGTCTAATCTGCATTGCAGGCAGATTCTTTTCCAACTAAAATACTATTCAACATGCATGATATTTGTGGACAGAACACTTGGAATAATGCAGAGGCCTGTGCCAGATTTAACACTGAAATATGTACCTTTTAGCCAGCAAAATGTTGATACACATATTTTTTAAAATGTATTGCCAATATTGAAATTTGGGGAGATTTGACATAGCATGCAGATTTCTGGCTTCCTTCGAAAAACTCAGGAGTTCTGGCCCCACGTGGCTTCCTTTTTGCAAGGTGACCATCCGCTCAAGTTGAGAAGAAGCTGTCCCTTAGACAGGGCCTCCTCCCCAGCCATTTCCGCCTGGCCCCACCTCGCCTATCACCTCACCTCCTGAATATGAAGCTTGGCAAGTGTCCGGCTGCTGATCATCATTGTGGTTGTGCTGACAACTCCTTACAACAATGTTGAACACACAGTGAAATATTTCTTGTTAGCTCTGGCTCTGTCTATGGCCCAAACATAAGGGCTGAAAGGGCTGTGTGTTTGGAGAAAAATGAGAAAACACTATTCTGACTTGCTGCTCTTACCGTGGTTGTTATCTTACTACTGTTTTTGTTGTAATTTTGGCAGAAGTGAAGCATACAACTGTGGATCTCATAGTCAAAGTGTGTCTGTACAGAAGCAAAGATAAATGCAAACACAAGTTGCTGTTATTAGCAAACCTGACCCCCTGTGCTCTTCGCCTGGTGGTCCTCACAGCTTACACTAAGATGCAGGAAGCTGGGATTTTTGTCTTTTGAGTGTACTCCCAGAGCCTAGAAGAGAGTATGTATTGTACATGCTTAATCAGCACTTGTTGAATGGATGAATGACATTTACTAATATGAAGCCTAGCCCCAGACTTGGGTCATGGAAGGCCACTGGCAAACTTCAACCTGTTTCTAAGGAGTTAATCATACTTGTCATTAAGGGCAGAGACTGGTCTTATTCCTAGTACCTTAGGCCTGCCACCCAGGTGATTAATTCTCATTTGTGGAATGAAGAGATAATGTCTGATAGTTTAGTTCAATTCAGTCGCTCAGTCATGTTCGACTCTTCTTGACCCCATTAATCGCAGCACACCAGGCCTCCCTGTCCATCACCAACTCCCGGAGTTCACTCAAACTCACATCCATTGAGTCAGTGATGCCATCCAACCATCTCATCCTCAGTCGTCCCCTTCTCCTCCTGCCCCCAATCCCTCCCAGCATCAGTCTTTTCCAATGAGTCAACTCTTCACATGAGGTGGCCAAAGTACTGGAGTATCAGCTTTAGCATCATTCCTTCCAAAGAAATCCCAGGACTGATCTCCTTTAGAATGGACTGGTTGGATCTCCCTACAGTCCAGGGGACTCCCAAGAGTCTTCTCCAATGCCACAGTTCAAAGACATCAATTCTTCAGTGCTCAGCTTTCATCACAGTCCAACTCTCACATCCATACATGACCACTGGAAAAACCATAGCCTTGACTAGACGGACCTTTGTTGGCAAAGTAATGTCTCTGCTTTTCAATATACTATCTAGGTTGGTCATAGCTTTTCTTCCAAGGAATAAGTGTCTTTTAATTTCATGGCTGCAGTTACCATCTGCAGTGATTCTGGAGCCCCCCAAAGTAAAGTCTGACACTGTTTCCACTGTTTCCCCATCTATTTCCCATGAGATAACCCATCCTCTAACAATCTTCATTTTGTCTAAGGATAGTTGATTTACATGTTGTGTTAGTTTTTGCTATACAGCAAAGTGATTCAGTTATACGTATGTATATTTTTCATGGTGGTTTATCACAGGATGTTGAATGCAGTTCCTGGTGTTATACAGTAGGACCTTGTCGTAAAATATATGTAATAGTTTATGTCTGCTAATCCCAACCACTCAATCCACCTGCTCCACCCCTCCTCCTTGGCAGCCACCAGCCTCTTCTCTGTCTGTGACTCTGTTTCTGCTGTGTAGACAAGTTCATGTGTGCCATATGTTAGATTCCACATGTAAGTGATATCGTATGATGTTTGTCTTTGGTGGTTCAGAATGTAAAGAATCTGCCTGCAGTGCAGGAGACTCAGGTTCGATCCCTGGGTTGGGAAGATCCTCTGGAGGAGGGCATGGCAACCCACTCCAGTATTCTTGCCTGGAGGTTCCCATGGACAGAGGAGCCTGGTGGGCTACCATCCATACGGTCACACAGAGTCAGACATGACTGGGCAACTAACACTGTCTGACTGACTTAGCAGGGTGATCTCTAGGCCCATCCATGTTGCTGCAAACAGCATTATTCTCTTTTTATGGCTGGGCAGTATTCTGGGGTGGTATGTGTATGTGTGTGTGTGTGTGTATCACAGCTTCTTTATCCATTCATCAGTCAGTGGACATTTAAGTTGTTTCCATGTCTTGGCTGTTAAAAATGGCGCTGCTATGAACGTAGCTGCTGCTGCTGCTGCTGCTAAGTCGCATCAGCCGTGTCCGACTGTGTGTGACTCCATAGATGGCAGCCCACTAGGCTCCCCCGTCCCTGGGATTCTCCAGGCAAGAGTACTGGAGTGGGGTGCCATTTCCTTCTCCAATGCAGGAAAGTGAAAAGTGAAAGTGAAGCCGCTCAGTCGTGTCCAACTCTTCGTGACCCCATGGACTGCAGCCCACCAGGCTCCTCCGTCCATGGGATTCTCCAGGCGAGAGTACTGGAGTGGGGTGCCATTGCCTTCTGCAATGAACATAGGGGTGCGTGCATTTTTTCAAACTATAGTTTTCTTTGGGTATGTGCCCAGGACTGAGATTGCTGGATCATATGGCAACACTCTTTGTGGGTTTTTGAGGAACCTCCATACTGTTCTCCATAGTGGCTGCACCAATTTACATTCCCATCAAGAGTTCTGTTTTCTCCAAACCCTCTCCAAAACGTGTTATTTCAACAGTCTTTCTAGACTGCAGCATCAGTTACATTAGGCTGCTGTTTTGGTTTGCAGCTTTTTTTTTTCTCCTTAGGATGAAAGGGTTGCTCCCCTGCTCCATGTATTATAGATCTATACTTTTTCTTTTTATTTCATAGTTCTGAAACATGGCTAGTGGAGGGTCACATATGCTTAAGAATGTTTATTTCACTTTTTCAAGCTTTTTTTTTCCTCTTCTCAATTGCCCTTCACTTTCCCCTACTGCACTGGAACCACTTAACAGCTGGCAGATGTGGTTTAGGTAACAATGAGTCTGACCCGAGGATGTTTAATAATAAAAGCTCAGTGTGACAGCTTGACCCACAGAGTTGTGGGGTTTGTTGTTATATCCAAACACCAGTCTTGTCTGACTGGAGAGCCAGACGTAAGTAACACAGTCAGGCCAACCATTATTTTGCAATCTTGGCTATTCTCTGGGCATCTTTTCTTACTTGACATTAATGAGTGGCCTTTAAAATAAAGACTATGTTTGTGAAGGGGGAGAGAATGAGTCCAAATACGCCTCAGTGTCTCCTGCCTTAGACAAAGCACGTATTCATGCAGGTAAACCCTCAGATGCTTTGTGTTGGGTTGGCCCAAAAGTTCATCCATAAGCTGTTGCTTTTGCAACATCCCACGTTCATTTTGTGCCTTCTTGACTTTGGTCTTCAAAGTCTGGAGCTCGATGGAGGCAGCTGGAATGAAGCCTATCAGGTGCCAAACATTGTCTTGCAGACTGCCGTAAATGCTGACTTGTTTATTCACAGCTGCTGGCCTCGAAACGCCTATTGGGAACTTCTCCAAAACAGCACTAGGTTCTTCTCTATGCTATGGTTGTGATTCAGCTTTATTATCTCCCAGGAAAATGCATTCCAGACTCTTGGAGGTGGTGGGCTCATTGGAACATTTAATCTCTTAAAGATGAGTCATTGTTTCTATTTTTATATATCATCCTCAAAGTAGGTGGTAAGTGCCATGGTGCAATTTGTGT